>VZZY01019080.1:0-11444 GCA_013400335.1 Eurystomus gularis | reverse complement strand
ACCTAAAGACAGAACATATGGGACTTAAAATGTGATGGGCCTTGGCTGAAAGGCAAGAAAAACAATTACAGGAAAAAGTTTTACTGAGCCAAATATCATCCTTGTCTCAGCTAAACAAATCTGCAAATTAATACACTGTGCAGATCCTGAAACACAGGATGGAGACATCTGGGATGATGATGGCAGTGATTATCTGGTAGAAGACTCTGATCTTACCTTAGAACCCTTACCTATACAACCACTGATTAAAACTGAAGTTGCAGATAAGAAGATGGTAATGCTCACATTACTGTGCACTCTATTCCATGGTCTCCTGCTGAATTAGAAAAGTTACAGGAAAAGCATTCCAGGTATCTGGAGGAGTCCAAAATGTAATATGTATGGTAAGTCTCCCTTACGAGGGGGACCAAATCCTAGTAAGTGAGGAAGAAGCAGGAGGTTTTTGGGGCCCTGGAGTATTTCTAACCTCTATTCCAGGCTGTCATAATTATTCATGAACTACATGGGCTATGTATTTGGCTGGCAGCATAAACCCACAGGAAAGAAGGGATTCCCTTGTTATTAAAACTATTGTGTTCTCAGATCTTGCAGTGTCTGTGCAAAAGGCAGACTGCACACAAACAAGGTGTGAGTGGGATATGTTAAGGAGATCCTCAATGCCAGCCCCTATAGTAATGACTAAAAAAAACTGACAGAGGACCTAAACACAAAACCTGGTCACTGTAAAATAAAATTTATAGGAATTGATGGAATCATAAGAGAATACCCCACAGTAAAAATCACTTTTTGGCTCCCTGGAGATCAGAAACTAACCCATGCCAAAGTATTGGTTGGTGCTGCTAATACTAGTATTTTAGGGTCTTACAAAGATGAGCCTAAAACTATAAATTTATTACAGGTGTCTATCCCCTTGCCCCAGTCCAGAATTACTAATGTTAGGCAGTACCCCCTGCCAGCAGCCATACATTCAGGCATTGATGGGGTGGTAACAGACTTGGGAAAAATATAAATTATCACTCACATGCACACTCCCTATAATTCTCCTGTCCGGTCAGTGAAAAAGCCAGACAGTGGCAGCTTACAACTGATTTTAGGTAATTGAACACAAATACCACACCTTTAAATGCTACTGTGCCAAATACTGTGGAACAGATAAGAGAAGGACAGTGGGATCATTCAGGGACCTTTCCATCTCCTAGATATAGTTCACGAGAGTATGGCATTGCCCAGAAACCTACAGTACACAGACCAGCTGTGTACTGTAGGTTAAAATGCCTCAGACTGGGACAGTGGCACAGGTATTAGATAGATAATACCAACCCTTGAACCTAATGTCTAATGGTTGTATAACAATCAAGCACCTTTTCTTTTTATTCACAGGTACTCTGAATGCCAGAAGATTGACCCTGGGATCATGAACTCCCCTGCACCAATTTAAAGAGTCCACAATGACTGTTCTTTTTCATTTGTTGGATATTTTAATGTTTGATCCTTATGCTTCTCTGTAAACCAAATTTTTAATTTGGCCACAGTTAACGAAACTATTATATTGTTTGGGGTCATAATTATCATAACTGGTGTGTGTATTTATAAGATGCTTTATGAAGTGCATGTTTGTGCCACAATATGACCACACCCATATTCTCACAGGAAATATCTTGTAAAAGAACATATAACATGATGGTTTATGCTGAATGGGCAAGGGGAACCGACACCTTTATATGGCAAACGGCAGATTTTTTGTTGTAATCCATGATGCATTATGCCTATGGGTTCTCCTAGATGAATCCTATTTTTCAAACCTGTTAAATCAAAATTGTTATTTGATCATTGACATTTGGTATAGGCTTGCTCAGATGGCTACATTTATGATTATGTTTCGCCTACATATTTTGGTTTATAGTGCACATTAGGAATGCCTAATGTGTGTCCATATTTATTTTCCAATAGAACTTGTGAGATCTAAGCTTCCACATGGTAGACAAAATGACAGACATTTTTGGGCACTGAATATCCTGATTATTATACCTGGGAATGCATGGGCCCAAAGCATGGGGAACACCACAACATTTTATGCAACCAGCTGTGTGGTTCATTGAATGGGAGGGAGATGTCAGGCCACCTGAAGACCTCCTACAGGTGATTATCCAAGATCTAAATTTAAATGCTTCCCATTTGAATAGTTCAAATAGTTGACTTTGTAAAACTGCTTCAGTGCAGGTCCTTAGTGAGACTCTGTAACAGACAAACGTCAAACTGTTACCCTTGACATGACATATGTAGAACGCAAAATTAAGAGATAGGAAACAGAATTCTTTAATTTCCAAACTGGTGGATACAATATTGAGATTCATTTCTACCCCACATTTATAAGTGATCTGAAAAAGGAGTTGAATCAAGAGGTATTCAAAGTAATGTGGGGCCTAGCATTTAAGGTTAATAAATGTGAAGATCAGGAAGTTCTGAAAAACTGAAAGTCACTGAGCAATAAAAACATAAATGAAATTTAATAGAATTTGAATATAAAATTAAAAGCCTAGGAAAATAAAGCTCTGATTTTACCTATACAGTGATGGACTCCTGAACTGATTATTAGCTCTTAAGAACAGGGAGAATATAATATTGAGATCATAAAGATAGCTTTATAAAAAGGTCAGCTCTGTGCTGAGTGGTAGCCAGAAAAGCAGAAAGAACCTTATCATTATTATAAATGGAATAGAGGAATAAACTGCAAAGCATCAGTTTTATAAATCTATGGTCTTGAATACTGGGTATTCAGTACTACCACAGTAGTACTGGAAAATATTCAGAAAATGGTAAAAAGGATGATCAAATGGATAGAATAACTTCCATAAGATTGTTAACCTAAGGAGACTGAGACTCATCAGCCTAGAAAAAAATGATCAAAATGCAATATGATAAAAGACTACAGAATCATGAGTGGAGATGAGAAGATGAATACTGATTGATTGTTCATTATCTTTTCCAGTGCAAAAACAAAGGGACATGAAGTGAGACTAGAAGGTGCCCCATTCAGATGAACAAAACAATAAAACCTTTCACTCGGTTTATAATCACTGCACTTTGCAGAAACTTTAAGATTATCCATGTCCAATGGGACAAATCAATGGAGGATAAATCCTTTGAAACACATAAGAATGATTTTAGATTCCATGAAACAAGTACCTGGAAACTAGAAGAACATTTTGGGGAAATATCACAGCACAGTCACTGAGTTTTTACATTTTCATATACAACTGCCTAAGATATCATTAATCTAATTTGGTAGAGCATGAGTTCAAAATCCAAATCTGCAGAAGAACATTCCCATCAATGAGCTCTAGAAATTTGCTTTTTCTGTCCTATGCTGTAAGGTCTTTCCCTTGGAATTGGGAAAATATAATTTTGAATCCTCATGTGCTATGCTAGGAAGTGAACCCAGTTTCTTGGAAATGATGCGTAATCCTCAGGGACTGCTATTTCAAATGAAAGTACTCTGCTTTTGTTTCATCAGACACTGTCAGCATGTGAACTTTCAGAGCATGCCTAGAAAATGTGACACTCACAGCTTTATGTGCAAGGACAATTGCTTGATTAATCACAGGTATTTCTAGGTGTTCTCTACCAACCATTGAAACCTCTGGGTATCAACAAACAGCTGACCTTTATGAAAATGAATGCAAGGATCTGGATAACCAGACTCTTGTTCTCCTGTTGTAGATGCCATAAAGGAATAAAAAAGTGTTCTGGATGAAAATCTGGGGCTTGTGTCCCAAATACATGGGAACAAACCGTGTGATAGAAGGCCATCTTCTCATTTCTGGGATCTCAATAGCAACTACAAATTACTAAGGTGCACAAAATCTTTCAGATTTCCAGTCAAAATTTGACGAGCAGTTTGTAACTCTTCATTAGTGTGACAAAACTATCCTTTTAGCTGAAGCAATCTCCTCTTTCCCTGGTGTTTAGTCATCTAATGCATGTGATCTGAAAAATCACAACCCTCTCTGCCTTGATTTTTTAATTATATTCAATCAAATCCAAGCTTCTGAGTGCTTGTATCATTTGAAGTAATAAGATTATCATGGGAATTCTGCAGATATATGAATTGTAAATTTAGGGATAATTATGTTTTTATTATTAGTTTCTGTTCCCAATGCACAGTATTACATTAACAGCACTTCTGTAGAGATTCAAGAAGGGTGCACTTTTTCTCTCTACAGGTTAACTTCAAGGGGACAGTTTCTAGATTGTCTGTTATAGTTATTGCTGGGGTTTTTGTCTTTTTACAATTTTAGTTCTCCTAAGTACCTAAGACAATAAATGCAAGAAAGAAATCTTTGTGAATCTATACAGTGCAAACTTTGTCCCTTGTCTTGTCATATGCATGTTTTATTTCTTTAGGGTCATAGAGTTATAGCTACTATTACCAGTGAAACAGATAAATATTGCAATGATTGCAATAGAGAAAGCTGATGATATCTCATTTACTAAGTGGATACGCCTATTTAAAGGATATTAATATTTTGATAGAAGATCTTGTGTAGTATTAATCAAGCAAAATGCTCTTGTCTCTGCCTGGTGCACACTGAAATAGCTACATAATAGACTCTATATCTCACTGGTATGCAGCACATACAGAGTTGTTTAAAGCCTCCTTTTCCCAGGAGACTACCTATTGTTCAGGAAAATCACATGTAATTGTTAAAAAAAATACTAAAGTTTTATTGACCATAAAATAATAATAATAAAATCAATACTATAAAAATGTTCTGAGATAGTAGAGACGCATTAGTCCTAACAGCCGTAGAAAATGTTGTTATAGAATCAGCTAGAACACTTAAAGATTATGGACTATTGTTCTATTTTCCTGCTTAATAAGGCTTTACTTCAGTGGCATATGAGTATGATTTAATTTTCAGACACATCTTTCTGTTGTGAGATGAAATTCACCGTACCACTGGTCAATAATAAATGCAAAGTTCAAAATACACCAGGGAACTGAGTTAACAACTTAAAATTAGAGGAATAAAGGGGCATGATTATCCACTTTTACAGGAGTTTTATGTCAGTGTCACCCTTGTGTACCAAAGCAAACTGGGTCTAATGCATGTCAATTATGACAAAAGCATAACTAAGGCAACCACTTTAAAAAAATTAAACATTGATTAATGCATACAGACTATTATCTTTAGTCAGAAACAAAACATTTTTTTCAGCTATGAATTCTCTTGATTTTTATACATCATTTGGTTTTCAATATCTTAGGAAGACAGCGAACATAGCCCTCTAACACACTACATGGGCATTCACCAGCAATCCCTTTATTTTAGTTAGCACTTTCTAGTGAATTTCACACTTTTTAACATAAATGTTCATTGGAGGAGAAAATGGTATCTCACTTCCTCTCTAGGAAAACCTCCAGTTTGGTAATTGGTACACATACCTTGTCAGCAAAAGAAGTAGGTTCATGCAGGAGCTCGGGTCAATCACGCCATGATCAATGTGATCAAGTGAAAGCCGTTTATTTAGTAAAACATCGCTCTTTTATAATCTCTTTGGCATAGCACACAGTACAAGCTATTCCGCTATTGGTTACATTGTGCATATCATTTACCTAGCAACAATTTCTAATTGGTAACACATATTCTTCAAGCTCTCGTTATTGTAGGATAGCTCAGTCCATTCTCCCTACACATGCTAATTGGTTGGTGTTCCTTTTGTTCCTCCTAAGGTGCCCACTGACTTCTTGCCAGGTTGCTGTTCTGTGGAATTTGCTCGTTAGGCCTCTTATCTCCTTCACTCCCTGGGACTCTTCAGCCTCTGGGCTTACCAGGCTCTTTCAGGGAAACATCATTATCTGCTCAAAGCTAAGGTCCATCCCTGAGTCCTCAGACCAGCTGTGGACTCCCACAGGTTCAGCTTCTCAACAGAGAGAGTTGAGAATTGAACCCAACCACTTTACATGCCAAGAGACTATTATTCATTCGGCATAAAAGCACCAAAACATCCTATATTTTTATAAAGGGCATGCTTATGTTTTCACAGTGCTAGGAATCAAATAAATTATACTAGGAGATATTCCAGCATCCAGTTCTCCATGCAGAAAAAGCCTTCTACCAATCATAGAATCATTAAGCTTGGAAAAGGCCTCCAGGACCATCAAATCCAGCCTTTATCCCAACATCTCCCTGACCCCTAGACCATGTCTTGAAGTGCTATATCTACATGTTTTTTGAACACATCCAGGGATGGTAAATCCACCACTTCCCTGGGCAGCCTCTTCCAATGCCTAAACACTCTTTCAGTAAAGAACTTCTTCCTAATATCCAATCTAAACCTCCCCTGCCACAACTTGAGGCCATTACCTCTTGTCTTATTACTAGTTACTAGGGAGAAGAGACCAACATCCACCTCTCTACAACCTCCTTTCAGGTAGATGGAGAGAGCAATAAGATCTCCTCTCAGCCTTCTCTTCTCCAGGCTAAACAATCCCAGTTCCCTCAGGCGCTACTCATAAGACATGTTTTCCAGACACCTCACCAGCTTCCTTGCCCTCTTCTGGACGCGCTCCAGCACCTCAATGTCCTTCTAATACTGTGGCGCCCAAAACTGGACACAGTACTCAAGGTGCAGTCTCATGAGTGCAGGAGTACAGGGGCACAATCACTTTCCTACTCCTGCTAGACACGCCATTATAGAATCAATGATGAAAACCAACCAGTATCACCTCTACTCTTGCCTCAAAATAATGCAAACAGTCAATACTGACCAGCCTCAGATATACTGTGTAAGTAGCAAGATCTCAACTAAGATGCCCAGTCCACCCTTGTTTAATTACTGGGGTCACTTGCAAGTTTGCTTCACTTCACCATTACTTCAAAATGATTTTTGCTATCTCTCTGACCAGAAGATAGGCCCAGTTGTAGAATGGACAATTCTCCTCTTTCTGAAGTTATGTTGTAGATCAAGCAGGTCCTTCAGATACAGATGTTATATTAGAGACTCGTAGTACTGGTAAATTCAGTATGTACAGAAATGTTCATAGTCATTGAACTGTGGCTATTTACAGAGGAGACCTGTAGCAATAACATACAGCCCAAACATGGCCTACCTAAACCAATTATGAGATATTCTGGTTTGGTGGTTCAAGCACTATAGGCGTTCCCATATACTCACAAAACTATTAAAGCTATAGAAACTCAGAGAAATCAGACTACTTCCCCAAGCAAAGACTAGCTGTATAGCTGAGAATTAGATGATCAATAATGAGTGGTATAGCATCAAGCAAAGCATCCATGATGGTTGTATAACTTGCCTTTATTAATTTATCACTTTGCCTGTAGTATTTGTCACCTGTAAATTACCTGGGTAGAGAAAGGAAGATGTAGGCAAGAGCACAAAAGAAATACTATCTCTCTTTTTCTTTCCTGTTTTCAGCTTTCTACTCTTATCTCTTCTCATTTTCCCTCTACTTCTTTCATGCTGATAAGTCAGTGAAAGACCTTCCTTTCTTGATAAAGGGTTTGAGTATCAAAAGCAAATGTTTGGTGTTTGGCAAGATAGCACAAAATGACCAACTTCTGCGAGAAGAAAGGAGGGTCACACAAATGAAAGCAGCTGTACAGATGGTATTAAAGTTGCAGGGGAAAGAGCCATTTCACCTAAATTTCAATGTTTGCCTTTTGAACATCTGTACCTGAAACAGTCTTTTTAAGCTCTCTTTATATTAATTGAAAAATCTGGGTTAATCTAATCTTTAATTGTTGCTCACTTTGTAATACCTCAATTCAGAAGCAACAGACCTCCATGGACTAGGAAGGGGGCTTTGGAGGGCTAGCTTGAACACAGTTGTCTCCCAACCGCCAGATAGATCCCAACATAATTTTGTTATCCTTGTGGCTTTTACAAACCCAGAAAAAAAAGCTCACAACAACTTTGGAATGCCAGGATGCTGCATGTACGGTGGTCAGAATAAAAGTGTAGCTTATATCAGTCCATTTTTCCAATGACTACCACTGCTGTTTTTATTTATGCATTAGAAAAATCCCAAGATCACTCTTCTAATTTTTTAAGGCCAGTACAGTGCCCCTTCATGTTTTAGTTAATAATCTTTTTAAGAATCTGCCCCTAGAGTTTCATAGCTCCTTTAATGTTTTATTGGCAGTCAGAATCACAGCATACATTTATGTCTAATTTTAAATTCTCTTGTTTTAAAATCTATTCCAAATAAAATTACCTTAGAGCGACAGGTTCCTTCCTAAAGGACACACTGAGGTACTCTTCTCTTCTGAATTTTGTTTTACAATTAGTTCTTTCTCTCCTTAAGAAAAATAAAAGAATTAGTAATCATGCCAAGCTGGCTGATCACTGCAATTACTTGATAGTGATGTTACTTCTAATTATCTTCCCTTTCATTTGTTAAGTGGGATGGCAGTTTTTCTGATTTTGGGGCACCATTCTCCTTTACAATTTCTGTACTACCATTTGTTTAGTTACCTTTGAGGGCCAAAAATCCACTTTGTTAAATTCTGAGAAATAAAGAAGCACACTATGGGGGACATAATCTGCTAAAAATAATCCTTCTTTGATTGTGCAAGAGTCTCAAGGGTATGGTGGATTTTACCGTGTTACCTTACATGTCTATGTCTTTTCAGACTCACATGTAACCTCCCTTCACAAAGATATTAGTCCAAGAGATTTGTCTGTATTTCTTGCAGTGCACACGAAGAATGAAATCTTAACCCTTACCTTTTCAGAATGAAGCCAATGGCAGTATTCCATTAGTCTACATAAAGCCATGACGGTACTTTGGATACTTGCCATCTACCCTCCAGATATGCCCTTGCTGACGGCAAACAGTGGATCTTAATTTATATACAACAGTTTTTCCTTTTAAAAGCAGCTGCCACTTGTTTTGTTCTTTTTATCTGAAGGGGTCCTACAAAAAAACTGGGGACAGTCTTTTGGGGAGGGACTTTTCAGGAGGACTTGTAGTAATAGGATGAGGGGTAATGGCTTTAAACTGGAAGAGGGTAGATTTAGATTAGAAATTAGCAGCAAATTTTTCACTATGAGGGTGGTGAGCCACTGGAGCAGGTTGCCCAGGGAGGTTGTGGGTGCCCCAACACTGGATGTGTTCAAGACTAGGTTAGATGGGACTTTGAGCCACCTGGTCTAGTGGAAGTTGTCCATACCCATGGCAGGTGTGTTGGAACTAGATGATCTTTAAGGTCCCTTCCAACCCAAACTATTCTATGACTCAATGTAACCAAGGGGATCGTCCTCAGTCCTGACAAAAGGGGAAGCCAGTAGTTCCTATGCAGAACTGCTCTCACTGCAGCAGAATCGCTACTGATGTGAGCAATACAATAACTGCTTGGGTGGTAGGGAATGACATGCCCCAAAGAGAAGCATCTTACACAAGAACACATTAAAGGCATTTTTGCAAGAACTAGAAACACCAAGTATCAACAAAGTATCCATGACATCCAGACACTACCTTAGCTCAGCTTGTGTTCCTGGCTGCATAGTAATTAATGTGGAGTACAGTCAGAATAATTTTCACACTTCCTATGTCTGACATCTGTACACATCTAATCTTGTGTTGGCATGATCACTTAAGATATTAGCCAATCTAAAATTCCCCAGCTCTTTTTGGAAGCTAAATATTTGTACCATTACAGTATTTGAGGTAAAGAGGTTGGATTTCCTCCTTCATTTAATTGGCTTTGCTGTTCTGTATTCTTAGCACAGTAATTTCTTCATCAAGGTTTACTGACTCCATGATGATGGGCTTTTTAAAATTAAAGTTGTTCTTCATCATCTTTGAGCAGTTTTAAATGTAAGATAGTATGAAGTTAATCTTCAATTTCTGAGGCTCTTGATGTGCTTACTTCTTTTTAATACCTCTGCTCACACTTAGGAGGTTCTTAATACTTAAGACAATACACATCTGAGATTGAAGATGAAACTCTAATACTTTTAAAAATCCAAAATATTTTCTTTTGAACTGCATGGTATATCTTAAAATCTCTCTAATTTTGGAATAGAGTTTTTGGAAAAAAACACTTGTCTAACAGACTAGAAATACAAGGCAAATATATAGACAGAGAACATGCAACATGGAAGCCTTTTCATTTGGACTAGATTTCTTCATAAGACCATATTTTCATTTGTGCAGGGCTCTAATTGGAGTGTAAGTGTGCTATAGCAAAAACAAACAAACAAACAAACAAACAATCAAAACTGTGCATTGTATTCTTGGTGAAGTAAGGAGGGGGGTCAGCAAAACCACTACCATGGACTTCCAGAGGGCAGACTTTGGCTTGCTCAGAACACTGGTTGAAATAGTCCCTTGGGAGACAGTCCTGAAGGGCAAAGGGGTCCAGGAGGGCTGGACGTTCTTCAAGAAGGAGGCATACAACCAGGCTGTCCCCATATGTCATAGGACAAACTGGCAGGGAAGATGACCATCTTGGCTGAACAGGGAGCTCTTGTTGGGACTCAGAAAAAAAAAGGAGAGTTTACCACCTCTGGAAGAAGGGGCAGGCAACTCAAGAAAAGTATACGGATCTAGCTAAGTCATTCAGAGAGATCATCAGAAAGGCAAAATTCCAGCTAGAACTCAATCTGGCCATTGTGGTAAGAGATAATAAAAAAGGTTTTTCCAAATACATCAACAACAAAAAGAGAGCCAAGGAGAATCTCTACCCTTTATTGGATACGTGGGGGAACATTGCCACTAAGGATGAGGAAAAGGCTGAGGTACTTAATGCCTTTGCCTAGTCTTTAATAGTCAGACCAATTATCCTCATGGTATTCAGCACCCTGAGCTGGAAG
The DNA here is from genome assembly GCA_013400335.1 of Eurystomus gularis. Classification (NCBI taxonomy): domain Eukaryota; kingdom Metazoa; phylum Chordata; class Aves; order Coraciiformes; family Coraciidae; genus Eurystomus; species Eurystomus gularis. The sequence goes on along the minus strand of VZZY01019080.1, from coordinate 602 downwards.
TCAGGGACAGAGAGCAGAATAAACCCGCCATAATTCAGAAGGAAGCAGTTAGCAATCTGCTACAACATGTAGACACTTACAAGTCTATGGGGCCGGCTGGGATCCACCTGAGAATGATGAGGGAGCTGGCAGAGGATCTTGCCAAGCCACGCTCCATCATGTATCAGTAGTCCTGGTTAACAGGGGAGGTCCCAGGTGACTGGAGGCTTGCCGATGTAACACCCATCTACAGGAATGGAGGATCTGTGGAACTACATGCTTGTCAGCCTGACCTTGGTACTGGTAAAGATTATAGAACTATTCATCCTGAGTGCACTCACATGGCAATCAGGGGATCAGGCACAGCCAGCATGGGTTCATGAAGGGCAGATCTTGCCTGACCAACCTGATCTCCTTCTATGACCACGGGGCCTGCCTAGTGGATGAGGGAATGGCAGCGGAAGTTGTCTACCTGAACTTTAGTAAAGCCTTTGACACTGCCTCCCACAGTATTCTGCTGGAGAAACTGGTGACACATTGCCTAGCAGGTGTACTCCTGGGTTAAAAACTGGCTGGATGGCCAAGCCCAGAAAATTGTGTTGAACAGAGTTAAATCCTGTTGG
>VZZY01019079.1:781210-792159 GCA_013400335.1 Eurystomus gularis | reverse complement strand
ACCTGCCCGGGTAAAACCCAGCAACGGGCGTTGGGCAGGATCCAGGTGTTGGGGAGGGTCCAGATGTTAGGGAGGATCCAGATGTTGGGCAGGGTCCAGGCGCTCTCCGGTTGCGATGCCGGCATTTCCCACGCCAAGCCCCGTGCCCGGTGGGGCAGGGGCACCGTCTCTGGGTGTGGGTCAGGCGGGATCGGGGCTGCCGGGGACGGGGCTCCTGCGGCTCCAGCGGCAGGACGGGGAGGGCAAGAGGTGAGCGAGTGCGGAGCAGAGCCCAGATCTGAGTGTTCTGTCAAGTTTTGGAGACCGTTCTGGTTTTTTTGACAAGCATGGCAGCAGCAAACGTGGACCTCCTTTCCTGCCTCGTGGACTGAGGCCAGACGGGGAGAGGGATGGAGAAGGATGGAAGAGCCCGGGAGGGGTGTGTGGGGGCTGCTGCAGGGCCCAGCTCGCCAGCGAGAAGAGTTTAGTCCAGTCTCAGGTGTTGGTGTCTGGGCTAGGGCAGGAAGGAAAGGATGAACCTGGAGATCGCTGCCGTACTTCCTAACTTGGATGGTGACGTTTCCGGACTCAGCGCGCTCCGGAGGGTGTCTGCTTGGTCCCCATCTCCGGGACCAGCACCCGGGGTTTCTGTGTGAGCTGTTTTGGGCCTTGGATGGCCACGATGCCAGAACAGGAGCACGGTCTCAAAGCTTCCGAGGTGTGGGGAGGCCCCTCTCCCCGCAGGGACACAAGGCTTTTTGGGTCTTTCTCTCCCCACATCCTATCGAGCGATTTAATCATCCCCCCAAGCAGGAGAAGGGAGCCTGAGCTCTGCGGCGGCTCGAAAGGAGAAGGAAGCTGCCCCATCCCTCTGCACCCCCTGAGCCCCTGCCAAGCATCGAGGTCTCCCGGGGAGGAAACCAGCCCCTGCTGTGCCGCTGGCAGTGGGAGAGCGATGCCCGTCCCCTCCTCATCCCTCGGATTTGACTTCCCAGGAAGGGATTTGAAAGGCAGGTCGGGGGCATGACAGAGCATCTCGGTGAAACACTCGCGGGGAAGAGCTGAGTTCACGTAAAATGTAACAAATCCCTTCCCCGAGCGCCTTCATCTGCTCGCTCCGGGATGGCTGCTGCCGTTTGGCCAAGAGGAGAGTACCCGCTGCCTGAATCCCGTGCTGAGCCCCGCAGGCGCCTGGAAATCTCCCGAAGTTGTGCTTAGAGCTCGTCCACAAAGGGTGTTTTGGGGGAAAAGTCTTTGAAAGAGAAGGAAAAGGGGAAGTTCTTCCCCATTTCCAGTGGAAGTCTGAGAGAAACAGAAGGTTTGTAAAGGGCTGTTTGTGCTTCTGCGGAGAAAGCGGGTCCTGAAAAACTTCTGTATTTTCATATGACAAAAAAGCCACCGGGAAGCGTCACAAGAAATGGAGCCTCTCCCGTGGGCACGGTGGCTCTTTGGGACGCAAGAAGAGGCAGTTTGGGGCAGATCTCCGTAACATTGCGCCATTGGGATGGTAACATGGATTTCTGGCGCTAAAGAGCCAAGTGTCCCTTAGGCTGAGCTCCATGAGCCTGACACAAGTGTCCCTTAGGCTGAGCTCCATGAGCCTGACACAAGTGTCCCTTAGGCTGAGCTCCATGAGCCTGACACAAGTGTCCCTTAGGCTGAGCTCCACCAGCCTAGCACACGCTCAGCCGCCATCTCCCAGAGCGTTCACCCATCGCACACAGTTTGGGGCCGAGGAAAGAGGTTGAGGATGAGGTCGGCGGCTCCCAGCCCTGTCCCAGCATCGCGCTGGGTTCGTGACTCGGTTACAAACCCTCCTGCTGCCCTTACCCCAAGGGTGGCCCCTTGGAGGGGCTCCCAGCCTGGCCCAGGTTTTATGCTCTATTCCTCTGCAGTTTCCAGCTTTGCCTATTAAAATCCAGACCTGGATGGTTTGGGGAGGGGAGTAGATCACCCCCACAGTGCCTGGAGCCGAGAGCGTCCGAGGGGAGCTGCAAGATGGTACCTGAATGCGGGTGACCATCCATCCAAGGCAAATCCAGCTTTTCCTCCCGAGAGGAGCGGGCTCTGCGGCTGTGGGAGTTCAGCAGAGGGTTTGGGAGGGGGACGAGGGGAAGATTTTCAGTGCGGGGCTGCAGACGCGTTCCTCAGCTCGGGGTTCGGGGGTTGTGGTTTGGGGATCGCAGCAGCCCGTGGTCCGTCACCTCCCGGCACAGACGCCAGGCAGCGAGGGGGGTGCTGGCCCTGTTTGCGTTAGATTTGCTTGTAGGATGTTTGCAGGAGATCCCAAACCCCCTCCGGATAGCGGGAAATACCTGGCTTGGTAAATCCCCTTTGGCATTGCACGATGCCTTCGCTGGGATCTCTCGATGAGCTGCCTCTTCGGATGGATTTCATGGAGACTCCTGTGGGAAAACCTCTCCGGGGAGGAAGAGGATCAGGCTTCCCTGCTGCAGGAGCCGATTCCTGGGGAACAGCATCCCCCAAACCCTGCAGCAACCCAGAGATGGGGCTGGAGAAGAGATCGGAAAAGCAGCAAAGGGCTTTTCAGTCCCTTCTTCTGCTCTTCTGTTTGTGGCTAAGACGCTTCAGCGCACGTTTGGTCTGTGCCTGGAAGAGGAGCCGAGGCCGGGAGCGATGGAGTGGGAGCAGCTCTTCAGCATCCCTGCTAGGACCTCAGGAGGCAGCAGCTTTTCCCTTTCTTCCCTCTCTCCTAACCGACTGTCTCACGCCTTGCAGGGCGTCCTGCTCGCGGGGAGCGTTGGCCATGGACAACAGCCACGAGGGCAGATACCGCCCGAGCGGTGAGTGCTGCGCGGAAGGGCGCGGGGCAGAGCTGCCCTGGGGAGGGGTGGGCACCTGGCTGCTTTCTGCAGGAGCCACCCTTTGCTGCACGTCCAAACGGGGTGTAGTTCCCTGACGCGAGGGTAAAACCCCTGAAACCCCCAAGCTTTCCAGCATGAGGTGCTCGGCCTGAGAACTCGGGCAGGTACGAGTGGGAAGCAGACTTCCAGCTCAGCCGGGGTTTGCGCCTGGAGTTACTCAGGAGTAGGAGCCAGTAAAGGGTTGTTGTGCCCCAGTCTTGCCCCCCTGCCACAGCAGGAGAGCGCCTGAACTCCTCGGAGCTCCCTCCACGCACGGGAGTCCCTGGAAAGCTGCAGCGCTTCCCACGGGGGATAAATCCCAGCAGGTCAGAAGAGGCTTGGGCTGGGCTGGGGGCAACAGGAGCTGGCTCCTACCCCCAGACCCCAACCCGTGAGACCCCCCAGGGCTGCCCCTGGCCCTCTGGAGGGATGAAAATCGGGCGCTGGGGATGCGAATGGTTGGCTCCTGATCCGGAGGAGGTTTGGAGCCGGGGGAAGCAGCGGGTTGTCCCTCTGCGAGGTGGGACTCAGCCTCCCCGGGCTGTTTCTGGCTCTGGAGCTGCTGCTGAAGGAGGGAGCACCGCGGCGTGACGCGGGAGGGCTCCCCGGCAGCGCCCGCGGGTGGGAAGGCGCTGGGTTTTCCACCCCCCCGCGCTCCGGTGCCGCTCGGAGCCGGTTCGGGCGCGGGTGTGATGGAGGCTGGTGCAATGCAGCAAGAGCTGCTCAGCGAGCCCAGGGCTGCTCCTGCTCCTGCTCCTGCTCCCGCTCCCCGCTCTGCAGCCGCGAGCCTGGGATTTCTCCTCCCTGGATCACGNCCCGCGCCCCCCGGGGGGCTCCCCCCCCCCCCCCGTTTTCAGAAGGTTTTCCTTTGTCTTTTTCCTATTTCTGGATTTTCTGTCCCACCTAGCCATGGGGAAGCGGGCAGCAGCGAGGCTTTCCCTGCGGTGGAAGGGGCGATGCCGGCGTGCGCTGGGCACATCTGGGAGCGGGACCGATCCGTGGCTGGGCACAGGGCCCCCCGGGAGCCTGGCGCCATTCACAGCCCGCCCAAGTGGGATGCTCTGGCTTATCCCCCCCCTTGGCTGATCCCATCCTCCTAGCTTAGAGCAGAGTTTCTGGGAAACTGGAAAAAGGACGAAGCCTCAGCCCCGGGGTCGCGGCTGGCTCACGGTGCCTCTTGTCCCCGCGCAGTCACCATGAGCCCGCCTCGGTGGGAGATCGGCATCTACACCGCCGGTGCCCTGGCGCTGCTGGGAATAGCCGCCGTCAACCTCTGGAAGCTCTGGCGCTCGGGCAGCTACCCAGCACCTTCCCCCTTCCCCAACTACGACTATCGGTACCTCGAGCAGAAGTACGGGGCTGTCTACTCCGACGCCAAACACAAGGTAAAAGGGCGGAGAGCTTGGCTCGCATCCTTTCCCTTTGCAGCACGTGAGCTGACGGAGAGGCCTCAGGTGGCACCAGGGGAGGTTGAGGTTGGCCATGAGGAACAATTTCTTGCTGGCAAGGGCTGTGAAGGGCTGTGCCAGGCTGGGCAGGGCAGTGGTGGAGTCCCCACCCCTGGAGGGGTTTCCAAGCCGTGGAGATGCAGTGCTGAGGGACATGGGTTAGTGGTGCCCTGGCAGTGCTGGGGGAACGGTTGGACTCGATCTTCAAGGTGTCTTCCAACCAAAACGATTCTATGATTCTAAAAATATCACCTGCTGCCTCTTGAGAGGGGGAAAGCCCTGGGCAGTGACCTGGTGCTGCTGGAGAGCTGAGGGGCTGAGCTGGTGACGCGGGCTGGGGAGCTGCGGGGTGCAGGGTTTGCTGCCGCGGCAGCTTGAGGCCAAGCAGGGGCCGTGAGGCATCCAAAAGGCGACGGGGAATCCCAGCTGTCCCCGGCTCTGCGCGAAGGGATGGGATGGGAGGGGATGGGATGGGAGGGGATGGCAGCGCCTGGTTTCCTTCTCCCTGTTGGCAGCGAGGGATGGCCCCGGGCTCGCAGAGGCCGCTGGATAGGACCTCGCCCAGCCGCAAGACCAGCCTGCGGGCAGACGACACCTTCGAGAGCATCAATGAGCTGGGGAGCCTGGAGCTGATGAGCAAAGACCTGGGCTTGGCTCCCTACGGCCCCTTGAAGAAATCCATCTCGGCTGACTCCCTCAGCTCCATCTCCTCCATCGGGAACAACTTCGGGCAGGATTTCACGGTGGGGCAGGTGGAGGTCTCCATGGAGTACGACGGGAAGGCAGCCACCTTGCACGTGACGCTGCTGCAGGGCAAGGACCTGCTGGAGAAGGAGGACACTCGCTTCGAGTCCTGCTTCATGCGCATCAGCCTGCTCCCGGCTGAGCAGATCGTCGGCATCTCCCGGGTGAGCCGCTCGCCCCTCTCTGCCCGGCAGCCCTGTGGCTACCTGGCCTCGCTCGCCACGTGCCCACGGCTGATGCCGCTCTCGGGTCACGGCATCCCTTGGCCAGGCCGCCCAGGACAGTGATGGAGCCATGGGAGCAGGGAGCTCCGGACGCACTGGGGCTGGGCGTGGGGCACAGGATTTTGGGGTCGTGGGGTACCCAAACCAGCACGTCCCGCTCGGGGGGCTCCGCGGTGCAGGGGGGGGTCCCGGGTCTGTGCCTCAGAGACCCGGCAGAGGCGGAAATTTCTCCCTCTTGACTGGTGTATCTGGTGACCTTGTTGTCTCTGAGCGTGGCTTGTGGCAAGTTTTCCCACCTGACGTTCCCTGCTCTGGGGCTGGGGATGCTGTGGAAGGTGGAGGAGGGTCTGGGGTGGGATGTGGGGAGAGGCAGCGTTCCGGGCGTGTGAGGAGGGTGCCCCGCAGCCCCCGCTCCCTTCTGCGGCAGCCCCCGAGGTTTTCCCTCCCGCGCAGGACGCGGTGGTGGAAGATCTGGGCAGCTGCAGCGGCGGGGACAGAACCAGGGGCGGCTTGGAGTGAAACCTCCCTTTTTGAGTGCCCTAAACGCTGCTCTTGGAAAGCAGGAGGCTCGGTTTTCTTCCAGCAGCTGCTTTTGGCAAAGCTCGAGGTCCGCTGGTTGCGTTTAATCAGGGTTTTCCAGAAAGGAGCAGAAAGCTTCATGCCCCCGAAGAAACCTTTCCGCGGGGGTGGAGGTTCCGTTCTGCCGAGCACAAACCTGCTGCCTTTGAAATATTTCCGCAGTGCCCTTTTAAGGCCGTTTTTCCATCCAAAGAGCAGGCTCTTTATTTATGCTCCGGAGATATTTATTATTTAGCATCATTATTTATAATTCACCTGCGCTACTTACCCTCTCCTGCTGTCCTGAGACAAGTCCTGGGCGCACTCGCTTCTTCTCCTTTGGTGCTGTGCAGAATGTAGGGGCTTTTCTTTAAACAGCAGCTGACGGCTCCGGTCTCTGCTGGACCTTTCCTCCAGACACCCCCAAATACAGCGTCGGCTGCAGATGGTCACCAGAGCTGCAACCCCGGTCCTTCCATCCCCCAGGGACTCCGGGCGGAATCTGATGGGAGAGCGCGGGGACGCTGCACTAGGAAGGGGCTGGGAGAAGGTCCCACCGCATGAGTTGCTTCAGGTCCTTCATCCCAGGGGTGGAGCATGTCTAGAAGACCTGAGAAAGTCCTGAGGGTAGATTGAGATTGGACATTAGGAAGAAGTTCTTTAATATGAAGGTGGTTGATCACTGGAAGAGGTGGTAGAGGCCCCATCCCTGGAGACATTCAAGGTCAATCTTGATGGGGCTTGATGGGGCTCTGGGCAACCTGACCTAGCTAGAGATGTCTCTGCTTATTGTAGGGTGGTCGAACTAGATGGCCTTTGGAGGTCCCTTCCAACCCAATACATTCTATGATCCTATTCCTTGGGATGAGATGAACCATCTCCCCGCTGCTGCTGCGGGCTCTGGGTGGCTCTCGGGGTGCTGAAGCCTGACGGGTTCAGGGCTGAGCCCCCCAGTCCTGCAGCGGGACCCTCCCCCACCCCAGCACCCGGCTTTGCATGGGGAGCTGCTGGCTCCGCTTTGCCATCCAAGGCTGCGGTTTCCCATCCCACGGGAGCACCGGGTCCTCTCCTAGGGCAGAACCCAGGTCTGCAGGTGGTACCTCGGGCGCCAAAAGAAACAGGGCTGGAGCTGGGGGAACATGGCCTCCGAAGCCGTGATCCCAGAGCAGCTCCTCCCAGCAGCGCTTTGGGAGCAGGCGGTGACCAGCACCCCGCAGGATGGGGCCCCGGGGAGCTGCTGCTTCTCCAGGTGAACGATGTGACCTAGAGATGACGTCTGTCAAAAAGCATCGTCCCCCCTTGGCAGGTGTCGGGGTCGCGACGCCCCGGGCTGCGCTCGCAGCGGCGCTGGGGTTACGCGTCCTCGGCCAGATCCCGCAGCCCAGAGCAGCCGAGCCGGCCGCGCTCCCGAGCTCCGGGGCGCAGGGATGCCCGGCTCTCGTCTCTTGGAGCACCAGACCAACCTTAGATTTTTTATTAGGAGAATTAACGGGCAACGGGCAGGTCACAGCCCCTGTTTTCTACCCCGACCTCTGAACGGCTGCCGCAGGAGGGGGGAATCACTTTTGTCCCCGCCGAGGCCGGGACGCTCCGGCTCCTCTGGGCTGGGCGCTGCCCCAAAGCCGCGTGCTCCTCACGATTCCCACGAGACACGGGGCAGATCTGGGATGTGTCCCCAAAATCCCCCCTCCCCGCGGCAGATCCAGCGGAGCGCCTACGCCATGGCCTTCGACGAGCGCTTCTCCATCCCGCTGGACCCCGCGGCGCTGGAGGAGAACAGCCTGCGCTTCTCCGCCTTCGGCATCGACGAGGACGAGCGGAACGTCAGCACCGGCGTGGCCGAGCTCAAGCTCTCCGACCTGGACCTGGCCACGCGGCCCTTCAACGCCTGGCTCTACCTGCAGGACACGAACAAGGTGAGCTGGGGGAGGATGGAATGTCTCCTACCTAGGGTTTTTTGAGGGGTTTTTTCCTCCCCGATGAGCTGAGGTTGATGGGCGACGGGACCTTGTGTCACACAGGCGGTGGACACGGTGGGGGAGATCCTGCTCTCCCTGAGCTACCTGCCCACAGCCGAGCGCCTGACGGTGGTGGTGGTCAAAGCCAAGAACCTTGTGTGGAGCAATGGCAAGGTGACTGCAGGTGAGCAGGGGATGATGGGTGGGGGCAAGGGTCCCTTGGTCTTCTGCAGGCTGGAGGTGGGCTTCCATCCTGGTTTGCCCTTCTACACTACACAGGTATTTATTGGAATGACTCCTGTTGAGGATAGACCCTACCAGGAAGGTCCATCAGAGATGGTTTCCCCCCCATCTCTAGATCACAAGGGAAAAGTGTGACTGACCCTGGGTTTTTTCTCTCCCCCACCCTGAGCAGATCCCTTCGTCAAGGTGTACCTGCTGCAGGACGGGAGGAAGATCAGCAAGAAGAAGACAGCGGTGAAGAGGGACGACACCAACCCCGTGTTCAACGAGGCCATGATCTTCTCAGTGCCAGCCATCGTGCTCCAGGTCTGTCCCAGCTTGGGGGGGGGGACATCCCCTTGTTCCTCGAGGTCCCCAAATCCCTGTGCTAGTGAGGACGTCCTGGGGTGTGAGGGGTCCCAGGGAGGGCGTAGGAGCTGTGGGGTGGGGGCCATATAGGGGCATACGGGGTTTGGGGGGCTGTATGCATGGGGTGGGGCACAGCGGGCTGTGTACGCACGGGGTATGGCTGTTGGGGGGGTGTGTATGTACAGGGTGTTTGCGGATGTGGGTGGGGGCATGTATGGATTTAGGGGATGTGGGGCAGTAGGGGGATGTGTAAGCATGGGGGGGGATCAGAGGATGTGTATATATGAGCTGTGGATGAGCAGGTATGGTTTGCAAGTATGGGGAGGTGGGTATGGGGGAGGTATAGACGGGGTGGGTGTAGGGGGATGGGTATCTGTGGGTACAGATACTTTGGTGGCTGGATTTATGGGTGGAGGATACAAGGGATGCATTTGTCCAGGTTAATTCTGGGGGTACACTGGTGTGCGCCTGGCCGGGGAGGGCGTGGACACATCTGTATGGGGGGTTGGAACTGGATGATCTTTAAGGTCCCTCCCAACCCAAACCATTCCATGGTTCTATACGTGGGGCTCCAGCACCAGCACTGCGGTGGCTGCTCTGTGCTGGACCCTCGTGACGGCCTCGTGCTCCCCGCAGGACCTGTCCCTGCGGGTGACCGTGGCCGAGTGGGGCGAGGACGGCCACACCGACAACACGGGCCACGTCCTCATCGGCCCGGCGGCCAGCGGGATGGGCATCACGCACTGGAACCAGATGCTGGCCACGCTGAGGAAGCCCGTCTCCATGTGGCACCCGCTGCGGCGAAACTGAGGCTGCTGGAGGGGGGAGCCCGTCGTGCCCCCGGCGTCCTGCACCCCGACACCGGCTTTGCCGTGGGGACTGTGGACGGAGAGAGGCTCTGCCCGGCCGGCGGCTCGGCCCAGAGCTGCCGTCCCACGCGTCTGCAGCCGGGCAGCGAGACTCAGCAGCGCTGGAAAGGCAGAGCCGCCGGCGCGCCGCGGCCAGAGCATCTTGCTGCCGAAACTCTGGGAGGACGGAGCGACTCCGTGGCTGCGTCTCTCCCCGCCCGAGCCGCCCTCGCATGCGCTGGGGGCTGCGAATGGACCCGCCGAGAAAGGAGCCCTCCCTTCAGATGAACCAAAACCAGCGACAACCTCCCCAAACCGCTGCCCACCACCAGCCGGGCTCCCAAGCACCACACACGCTCCCTGGTGGCCCCAGAATTGGAGCTGCCCTTGAGCATCAGCCCCAAAAGGCTCCTGGGGAGCGGGTGGGTTTCTGTGGAACGTGGTTTTGGGTCGAACCGGGGGAAAATGGAGAGGGGGTTGATAAAGTGCCGGCACGGTGTGGTGTCCCTCAGCGCGTGTGGCTTTTCTGTTGGGTTTTGGAGGCACCGGGGCTGAAACGTTTCCAATGAGATGGAAAAAGGGAGAAATAACAACAGAGAACACGGTGGTTATTGTAGATGCGTTTTCCTTCCATCTCTTCTCAAGAGAGTGAATCTCTGCCCGTCTCTCTGCTGGCTGCTGAGCGTGTCCGTGTGCCATGAGCGGGTCTTTGGCCTCCCAGGTTTGAGGTCAGGTCCATGCTGATGGGGGTTGGCTCTTCCCACCCCAGCCCCTTGTCCCGGCTGAACCAACCGCTCAGAGCAGCGCGGCAAATTCCCGCTCTCTTAACGCAAATCTTGCCACTGCGGATTATTTTTTACGGCCCCTGCTCCTGGAGCCACACTTTGACTCACTCATCCCAAAGCTGGCTCGTTTCATCCAAAATCTGGGTGCGAGGGGAACATCTTGGTCCCGTGACCAAAGGCAGACACGAGAGAGCCCCGTTTCATCATTTTTAAGCCCAACTCTTGTTTCAGGAGGAAGGGAGGAGAAAAACCTGTTTGGATGCTGTCTGCGTGTGGGCTCCTGGCCCAAGTGAGACCAGCCCCGGGGCAAGGTTTGGGGTTTTTTGCTGTTTTCTGGAGGGTGGCAGATGGGGGGGCCCTGACGCAGCTCCCCAGGGCACGGGCGGTGGGCAGAAGATGCCCGGGGGATGCGGCCCTTGCTTGCACCAGCGCCTCGGCTTTTCCCTGCCTGCAGAACGCGGGCACAAAGCCAGGCAGGAATCTGGGGGTGTCGGGGGCTGTTTGCCAGGAAGCGGTGCCACTGGGCACGGGCAGGGATGTGGCTGCTTGAATGGTTTGAGCAGGGGAATAAAAGCACGGATGAACCATTTATCCCGGATCAGGGATAACACCGTGGCGGTGGCCCGAGCTGCAGCAGTTTCCCTTCCTGCTCAGCCGCCTCCTCTGCCCGACCTTCGTTCTGGGGCGAGGCTGCGCTGTCGCTGCCGCACGTCCTCCCTCGCAGGCACTGCTCTGGCTCTTTCCCCCCGGATACGCCCAGCTCCGCTCGCCGACGCACAGATTTCCTTCTCCCACGCTCCGGCTCTTCCTGCTCCCCACTCGTGCCCCCAGGAGCCCCCAGGTCCCATCTGCTGCCGCGCGGGCCGGTGCCATCCCTCGGCGGCTGACGCACGGCCGGCCGCGGGGACCGAGGCTCGGGCCAAGGCGACGCGTGGAGCCCGGGAAGGTGC
>VZZY01019079.1:743650-780525 GCA_013400335.1 Eurystomus gularis | reverse complement strand
TGGATGGGTTTTTGGAAGAGGAGGTTTACTGGAGGATGAAGAAGGGTTTGGTATTTTTTGGAAGATGTTCACAGCCTGGACTAGCGGAGGTTTGGGGGAATTCTGCCGTTGGCTGCTTCAGCTAGTGGTGGGGAGGAGAGGCAGACATGGAAGCGCTCGGCTGCCCTGCAAACTGCTGAGCTTTTGGTCAGGATGAGATGAGCACCTTCCCCTAGTGCTGAAATCATCTGTGAGCAAGATCTGCAATGCTCAGCCCCAAAATGGCGGGGCAGGTGTGGTTTGGGGCTTTTCGTTGCGCCCTTCTCCAGCCATCCCTCTGTGGAGGCATCTCAGCACCTTTTCCTTCACCCTGGGGCCTGCATGTGCCACCCTGGGGACAAAAAGCGGCTGCTTGAGCTGTTCCTCAGGGGGTGGTGGACCCTGTGTGATGCATCAGTACCTGCTTGGAGCCATCAAGGAGAGGGGACAGGCCCGGGAGCTGTGGGTGGATGGAGAGATGCTTTGGAGATGAGGATCAGTAGAGATGAAATAACGTGGGAGATGGGTTAGTTCTTGGGGGGGTACAGGACCAGGAAATGGGTCCGGGAGGGATGGGTGATGCTGGACATGAGGTTCCCTCCTGCCTGGGAGGGCTGCACAAAGCTGGCATGGCCATAACCTGCCCTGCTGTGGGCTTTCCCGGTGGACATTGGCCTCCAAGGAGCTTTGCAGGAAGGCTCTCCTCCCCTTTGTCCTAGGGAGGCTACCTCTGGACTACGGGCCCCAGTTCAGGGCTCCCCAGATCAAGAGAGCTAAGGAGCTACTGGAGAGAGTCCAGTGGAAGGTACAAAGATGCTGAGGGGCCTGGAGCAGCTCTGTGCCCAGGAAAGGCTGAGAGCCCTGGGGCTGCTGAGCTGGAGAAGAGAAGACTCAGAGGGGATCTGATCAATGCTGATCAAGAGCTAAAGGGCCCATGGGGGGCAAGAGGATGGGGCCAGACTCTTGTCAGTGGTGCCCAGCGCCAGGCCAAGGGGCAACGGGCACCAAGTGGAACCCAGGAGGTTCCATCTGAGCAGGAGGAGCAACTTGTTTGGTGTGAGGGTGTCGGAGCCTGGCCCAAGCTGCCCAGAGAGGTTGTGGAGTCTCCTTCTCCAGAGAGATTCCTCCCATGCTCCTGCTCGCAGGCATTCATCTTCCCACCGCGGCAGGGAGAAGCGGCACAGCGACAGCAGACTGCTTTAGGTGTTTTAATGCCCGTCTTCGCCGGCGTTCTCCACCCCCCCCGGGTACATCCATCACTTTGTCAATACTGGTAACAGGACAAACAAGGCTGCTCGCGTCCCTCCGGCTCAGCGCCGCGCTTCAGGGAGGCCCAGCAGCTCTGGATTCGGGCACGCTGGCTCCGAGCTGTCCACCACCCAAACCTGAGAGCTCCCGTCTGCCCTGGGCTCAGCACGGCCCTGGAGCTTCAGCAGCATCTTTGGTTCATGTCGCCTGACCCGTGACTCCGAGGTTAAAAAAGATGGGTTTTTTTTTTTCAGAACCTTCATTTCTCCCTGTCTTTCTTTTTGCTCTTCCTCTGGCTGGTCAGTTCACCAAGCTTCTTGTCGAGGCGCCGCTGGAGATGGGCTCTCTTGGCTGGGTCCAGGGACTTGTCTTTGGAGCCACTCCCAGGGCAGAGAATCCCTTCTCTGCTGATCCTCTGCCGTGCCTGGGCCTTGGCCTTCTCCCCGCAGCCGTGAACCTGGTGGAGACAGGACAGACACTGGTGGCAGCTGGGAAACAGGGCAGTGACTGTGGGAGTTGGGTGATTTTACTCCTGGAATTCCTCTTCCAGCTGCTTCACGCCCCCTGAAACCATCTCCCATTTATTTCTAGCTCATCTACCAGAAAATGAAATGTATAAAGGCAATTTTTCTCCTTCTGGAATCTGCACAGCAGGTAAATCATCCTTCTGTACCAAGGAGATGGCCTCAAGTTGTGCCAGGGGAGATTTAAATTGGATACTAGGAAAAATTTATTTACTGCAGGAGTGGTCAAGCCCTGGAACAGGCTGCCCAGGCAGTGGTGGGTTCACCATCCCTGGAGGATGGTGACCTGGCACTTCAGGACGTGGTCTAGTGCTCATGGTAGTGTCGGGTTGATGGTTGGTCTTGATGATCTTAGAGGGCTTTTCAACCTTAATGACTCCATGATTCCATGATTAAGCACCTCCTTCCAAAACTCTAAACCTCTGGTTTAAACAAACTCGCACCACCACGTGAACAGCCAGGTCTTACGGCTCTCACATGAGAACTCGAAATAAACCCCAGCTCCCCACTATGTTCTCTGCTAATACAGTAAGACCTGGGGGAAAAAGGAGGGAAACAGGAAAGGTGACTTGGGAAATAAGAAGTGGCCTTTTTCAGGCATCCATCTGCTTCTTTCCTGTAATTAGATCTGTCTTCTGTAAGGGACAAACGAACCTTCATACAGATAATTCATACTGCAGGTCAAGCCTTTCCCCAGACCAGCCTGAAGCCCAGGCCATGCCTGGGGTGCGTTAAGCCGAGTTCAACGCCCTCCTGAGTCATCTCCACCAGGTCTAAATTACAGATCCTAAAAACTGACCCCGTCTGCTTGGTCTAGTTGATGTTCTGATGAACACAAGGTGATCCGAGGATCCCAGCCCGTTCTTCCAGGGCCGTGACAAACCCGCCTGTCCCTGCGGGCGCTGCTGGAGCAGCCTGGCCCTGCCCGGGAAGAGCCGTGCACAGCGCCTGGCACCCGGCTCCCAGACTGGGGGTCCTGAGCCTGCTGCCTGATCTGCACTGGACGTAGCCCACAGACCCTCCAGACCTACTTCAAAACAGGCAGGAGCTCCTGCCTCAGGTGCTGGAGCACAGGCTGGGCACCGTTCAGCGCGCTGTGCTGGATGGGGAGGGGTTCTGCAGCTGGATGCTGCTGAAGGGCAACAGGGACCCTCCATCCAGAGGCTCCAGCCCCTCTGAGACGGCTCCAGGTAGGTGCTAGGCATGGGTAGGAGGTCCCAGGCTACTTCACACTGAACCCTGGTAACACCTAAACTTTAAAAAGCACAAAAAACCCGTTGATGTAGATTTTATCCTTCCAGTTGTTTCTCGCTGGAGGCCTCATTACAATTCAGCAGGGAGAGGCGATTCTGCAGGACGTACTTGATATCCCAACTGGCTTGTGAATGCCCATAAACACAATCATCCTTTGCCATGGAAACAGACAGCACTTGACAGGGGGAAAATCTATGCTGAGGATTCACAGGTCAGCTGGCTAAACGCTGCTAAGCCCTGGGAGGCTCCGTGTGACAGGGAGCGGTGCCGGGGGGATGGGGGCAGGGGGCTGTGGATGAATGAGAAACCATCGCCTCCCAGCCCACATACTCATCACTGCCACCACCCAGCCACGACAGCTCTGCCTGCAGGGCTCAAACCCCGAGGCCAGCTTACCGTGGAGCATCAGGCTGCCAACCCCAGAACACCTGAACAGAGAGGTTGAAGTGCTGGGGCCTGAGCTGTGGGCCCTGAGCTGGAGTTGACCTGGGAATGAGTCACAACCTAGCAGAATGTTTGGTTTTTTCTTATTGGCTTCATGTTCCTGAGGCAGAACCTGGCCCACCTGTGGCTCCACCCTCACCCAGGTGGTCATGGTTGGGGTGGGGGCAAGGCCAGAGCTACTTTAACCAGAAGCCGTTCAGTCAGAAGAATTTCCTGTTAGGCATGGCTTCTGTTGGGGCTGGCTGCATCTTGCTGAGCTCTCATGGTGGTGTCCTTCATGTGAAGGGCCCCTGAGGAGCCATCTCTGTCTGTTGTGTGCAGCAGGCGATGCTGGCACCACAGTGGGCAGCAGAGGAGCTGGGCCCACAGGAACCTGTGGCAGGACTGTCTGGAAGAAGACTTGTTGAGGGGATGTTCTGAGTTCAGTGTTGGCCTGTGTGATCAGGTGACTGATGGCAGCGTAAAATGATGATGCTGAACCAGCACAACAGAGGTGAAGCCTGATGCCAGTTTAACCTCCGTTTCCTTCCTTCCCAGATCCAGGAGGAAGGGTCTGTCAAGAGCTATGGAAGAACAGCGAGGAAGAAGCTGCTGGTTCAGTGGCCACCACGCTGCCGCTCCCACAGAGGCGCAGGATGTCACAGATGCCTGCTCGAGAGTCCTCCACAGTAAGAAAGCAGCGCGGAGGAGGCTGAGGGACGGCCGTCACCCAGGTATGGATGGGAGCACCAGCTGAGGCCCAGTGTCAAGCCGGCAAGGCCCATGGGGAAACGCCTAATTGCTAACCAGGCTGCGTGGGCTTGAGACTTGACTTGTCCCCAGGCTGCAGAGGGAATCCCCAAAGAGCTGGGAGCTGAGCATCTGGGCTCCTCAAGTCACTGCCTCAAGCTCATGCCGCTTCATTTCCCCTCCCTGCCTCTCTTTATCTGCATGACCTGGGAGTGTAAATGCCAGAGAATGGTAAAGGAGGGCACAAAGCGAGAGGGGGGAAAAGCAAAAGCTCTCAGGAGGAGGCGTGCAGAGCCCATGTGCCAGCGCCTGGCAGCCCTTCCTACCTGCAGCTCGAGCAGAAGCTCTGACAGAGCGTTCTGCTTTAGACGCCTTGCAAGGAAATCCTGCCTGGGGAGCTCGGCGGGGAAAATTCACATGAAACCCATGGCACATCCTACTCCTCTCCAGCCCCCTCAGCGCTCGAGCCCCGGGGAGGCTGCCTGGCCCCACACGTACCTCCGGGACGTGATGGCTGAGGCAGTAGCGCCTGTTGCAGTGCAGGCAGAGCTGTCCCAGGGTTGTAACGCTGGCTTTGCAGCAGCGGAACCCGCAGGTGTTGTCAGCTCTGACGGCAGCAGAAATCAGAGCGTCGATGTCTTCTTCTGCTGTGTGCTCTGCTCCGCTTTTCGCTGCTGGCTTCCCTGGGGAGAAGACAGGGGAGGAGACCTGGTTGTTTAACCACCTGCAGAGAGCTGAGAACAAACCTGAGCGACCCGCAGCTACAGCCCGGGTCTGGGGAGCTGCGATTGCCATGACTGGGGCTCAGCCCACGGGAGACCCATCGTGCCAGTAAACTCTGGCCTGTGTTCCAAGGCACTAGTAGGAGCTCAAGGCGCCCACCCTCAGCAGGTGCCTCCCTCTGCTAAAAAAGGGCTGAGGAAGAGGAGGGGACCATGGCAGGGAGGATGGCAGCTCCAGGCTCTGCTTTCACCACCTCTGTATTTAGGAGGCAGCCACGTCCTTCAGTGTGGGCCAGGTACTCCTCTTCATTCCTCTCCCTACGTTTGGGAGCCTCCAATCTAACTCCCAAGCCTCTCTTCCTGGGAAAGGGTCCCCAACATCTGTCTTTCCACTTAAGAAATGTGCCTCAAGGCATCCAAACAGCTCTTGCCCAGATGCTGCAGCCAAGTGATGCACGCCCCTGCCAGTCCTCATGTCTGCAGAGACAAGCACTGGAGAGCTTTCCGAGAGCCACAGCCCCTGATCCATGCACAAAGACAAATCCCAAGGCCTGGGGGCAAAAATACGGGGATTAAGTAACAAAATCCATGTAAGGAAGACCATTAATTGTGCTGGTTACGAAGAGACCAACCTACCTTTGGCTTCACTTTTGTCTTTTCTCCTGCTGCTGCCTTGAGGGCCAGTGCTGGGCTCCTGAGCCTTCCTCGCTGCCTCCTCCCGTCTGGCTTTCTCCCTCTGAACTCTCTCCAGGTGCAGGGTCTTCAGGTCCACTTTCCCTGAGCCCTCGCTGCTTCCTCTGGGCTCGGCAGGGACCGGAGTTTCGGTGCCGGGACGCTGCGGCTGGGGAGGGGGGAGCTGCTGGCTGCGGGGGGCGGCTGCGGGCAGCGAGGGCTCGGCAGGCTCGTTCTTGCGCACGCTGAGGTACCGGTTCCTCCCCTCCCCGCTGCTCAGGTGCTGCAGCCCGTACTCCTCCGCCATCAGGTGAACCACCATCCGATCGTGGGAATTGAGGGACGGCGGGAAATCCAGCTGCGTCTCGCTGCTCTCCAGGAAGGCCACCAGCATGGCCCTGAATCTGCTGGCACCGTCTTTTGCCCCTGGGTTCTCTCTCCCAGGCCCGCTGGTGTTGGGGGAGAAACGTGGGTCTGGCTTCGCACACGCTGCTTTGGTGGCTGCAGCTTTGAGCTTCCTCCCCGGGGGCGGCTGCGGTTTGGGGCCGGATGCTGCAGGAAGCTTTGCACCGTGGGGCCGCTCGCTGCGACCCTCCTGAGAGTAGTTTTGGGGCACGATGTTGTCGAGGTACTCGAAGGCCGTGCGCACCTCCCCGTGCTGGCTGAAGTAGCCCACCAGCCGCTGCAGGAAGCCCTGGCTGCTGACCGTGCGGGTGTCGCAGATCACGGCCACGTGGCGCCGGGCGCGGGTCACCGCTACGTTTATCCGCCGGTCCTCCGCAAGAAAGCCCACCTCACCTGGGAGACAGAAACCAGGGGCTGTCAGAGGGTCTGGGGCCATGAGACAGAAACCAGGGGCTGTCAGAGGGTCTGTGGCTGGTTCCAGGTCCAGATTTGGCCCAAATGATTGAAGAGCTGCCTGGCTGAAGGGTGGGAGTCAACCTTTATGGGGCTCTGGTCCCTGACTCATGCTGTTACCTTTATCTTTCTGCCTCCGTTTGGCCACCTGCAAGCCCGAGCAAGGGCTCCCCGTTTAGCTCCTGGGGTTGGGAGAAGGATGGATGGCACATGGAGAGGAGAAATGTTTTCCTGGGTGGCCCATGACACAAGATCAAGCTGGGACCTGGGAGCAAACGCAGTATGGAGCAATGTGGAGGAGGCTTGCCTTGCACCAGAAGAGGAAGAGCAGGTAAAGAGCTACGGCTGGTCCTGTACATCCCCCTCCAGCCCCCCAGCTCACGATGGGTCTGAAGTAGCAGCCGTTTGGGCAGCCCCGTGAGGCTTGCTTCTGCTCGCTGACTTTCCTCAGAGGAAAGCGGTAAGAGCTGGCAAATGCCAGGATGACTCAGTGAGGATCAGCGAGTGAGGAGGGCAGTGTGGGCGGCTCCTGAGCTCCCAGCGCCTGGGGATACAGAGGAGGCCAGTCGGGAAGACATGAGGCCTTGGCCGGCGTGGTAACCAGCCTGGCTCTCTTCTGCCCTGCCTCACCGAGGCTAAGCAGTCACATTTGCTCTGCCTTCGAGGAGCAGGGTGTGGGTGAGCCCCTCTCTGAGCTCTGCAGCTTAGAGAACAACTTCCAGTTTCTCTGATGTCGTTTCACCTGACTGCAGGGGCAAGACCAACTCCTCTGATCCAGCAGAAGGTTTCCTGCTGGATTGGGAATGGCTGCAGAGGGACAGGCGCTGCTGGTTGAGGTCCCTGGTCCACTCTGAACTGAGAGATGCAGCTGCAAAAAGGGTATGGGCTTCTCCAAGGGTCTCGGAGGGTGCTAACAACATCTCCTGTGCCCCGCAGACCAGAGCCTGCCCAGACACCACGAGAAGCTGCCACGTGCCCTCAGGAACATGAGTGATCACGTCTGAGGTGTGCATGGGAAGGGGCTGGGGGCCACATGCCTTCATGGAGGACCCCCGCTCCCGCTGAGCCTGGTGAGGTGAGTCACTCATGAATAAGGACTATTCTTAGCCCTGTCCCCCACCTCCATTCTCTCCCCAGAGCTGCTTTCCTTGCACTAGGCTTTCTAAAAAAAAAAACCCAAACCTCCTCCTCCTTCCGGGCATCCATTCCTTGTTCTTTTTCCTTCTAGACACCCGCACTCCCAGCACATACCGAGGTTTCCTCCTCGGCAGCACAGCAAGGGCCGTGTCTCGGCGTGGTTTGAGGAGGGCACGAGGGAGAGCTGGGTCGTGGAGCGGGGCTGTCTGTATCCTCTGCTTGAGCTGCTGCCACAGAACCCTTCCACACGGACCCATGGCTCCAGGGCAGCAGCTTTATACCAGCTATTAACTTTCGCTGTAGCTGCTGATAGGAATGAATTTGATTTTCCGCTCTAGATTTTGCTCCCAAAAGGAGCATTTTCTGTGCATGACTTGCAATGCCAGCTCCTGCTTGCTTTCTTTAGGGAAGGGAACCAAAATAAGCTCCAAACTCAAGGAACGAGTCCCTCGGTTTTCACCTTTTGCAGGAAGTGCTCGGCACTCCAGTAAATGTGGTGCTAAAGGGACATGGGCCATTCTTAGGACCCCAGTTTAAATAATTTCTGAGGCCTCGACAGCCAGGAAACCTTCAAACTAAGCAGTCCTGCCTTCCTTTTTGCCTGCTGCCTAGCACGGGAGTTTTTCTCTGCAGCCGCGACACCAAATATATTGGTTCATGAAAAAAAAAGAAGGTTCTTGCCAGTAAATTCTTTCAGGGCGAAGTGGTGGAGACCATCAAAATGGTTTAATAACCACAGACCTTGGCAATGTGACGAGTGACCTTTTAGCAATCACGCAGTTCCTATTTCTTTCCCATTCCCCACGGAGAAACTCTCCAGCAGCGAAGTCCTACCTTTCCTGTTGGATCTCACAAAGGACAGGATCACTGCCTCTTTCTCCCTTCCCTGGAAACCATCAACGGATTTGATTTCTAGCTCTGGGTACTTCTGGCAAAGGTGCTCTCTTAGCATGTCCACCTGGAAAACATGCAATAGGTATCTTTTAGAGCAAAGGGAACAGGATTAAAACGGCATGGTTTCGGTAATGTTCCTTCCTCTCCAACCCACAAGGATGAGCGCTCACGTCTCATGAAGGTCAAGCACTGACTCCTGAGGCTGGGAGTGGAAAATACCCATCTAACACCTCTTCCCTCCACGGCCTCAAGCTGCTTAAATGTAGAGAAGCTGGCCACAAATGCTGATTATACAGTTTGGCTCTGCTGACTTCTACCTTCCTCTCTCTGAGGACACTCCTGAAGATGTCAAAGCTTGAATCCACCTCTGACATTTGCTGTGTGTGCATGCAGGAAGGGAGAGGAGATGCCAGGAGAGGGTCATCTCACCTGGAGGTTGTAGGGGGCTACAACCGCGATGTCTTTTGCCTTCACTCCAGCTTCCACCAAGGCTTGGATGTGCAGGCCGGCCAGCTGCACCTCCCCTAGGGCAGAAAGCAGAGGGGTGGCGATGGGAGGAGGCTGGCAGAAGCAAAAGCCACCAGCTTGGACATGGAGCAATTTTCCCCCCTCCCCTGGAACAGCAAGGAAAGGTTGAGGAAAGTCCTGTTTGCAGCCCAGCATTGCTGGGGACAACAGTTACCAGCCTGGCTAGACAGTGACGTGCTGCTCATCCCGCTCCCAGGGCTGCACTGCGCCTGCTTTGTGCCTTTCCAGGCTCAGAGTCCTTTGAGTTGAGGATTTACAGAGGAAATGATCTGTCGGATAAAGGAGGCTCCCGGGGAACCTCACCTTGCCCCTGCTGCCTGCTCTGGAGGAGGACATCTCTGGGACGTGCCTCAGCTGGAGCAGCGGCGACCGGTGGGAGGTGAGGACCTCCTCAATCAATTCTGGCCAACAAAATTTTCCCAACAATGGTACCTGGATTCCCCTTGGACTGTTCATCTTCCACTTCCAGCTCAAACAGGCCGCAGCCAGCAGTGTCTATAAGCAGTAAGGGAATTGAGGTCTCTTCTGTAGCGGCGACACCCGGCAGGTCCCTGCACAAGGTATTGGGGAAAGTGCCAGTTAACAACGCTGATACCTCGCCAAAGGGACGATCAAGAGGTGTTGGTGTTTTCTCCTCCCGAGAACGCTGCAAGGACAGAGGGAAAACATGGCTGGATATGGACTTCTGAAGGACAAGGCTATGGACCAACAGTGGTGTCCTGTGGGGTGAAAACGCAGGAAGGTTGGCTCTGGAGGTGGTGAAGAATGACAGAAGTGAGGTTCCCCCTTTCTGCTCCACCAAGCTTTGGTCCCCTTTGCATCTGCAGTAATGCTACTGAAGATCACGTCTTGTAGAGCAAAATTAAGCAGGGCCCTTTAGCTCTGGTGTGGTCCTCAGCTTTCAGCTCCAGGCTTCCTGCGTTCAGTGCCAGGACGGCAGCCACCACCACCGGCACAGCAAGTCCCGAGAGGCCCAGGGGAGTTTGCAATGCCAGAAAGCCATGGCTGAAAAGCCATTACTGCTCTGCACCACGGGATTGCCACTTAAGTGCTCTCCCAAAATGCAAACAAATTGCTGAGGGCCCCGGAGAGTCTCCCAGGACCAGCGTTCTAACCGGCCGTGCTGCACAGCCCCGGTACTGCCGGGCAAGGGACGGCGTGTGGGCGTCACTGTCTCGCTTAAATGGCCTCGAACAGAAAGGATGTGCAGACCGAGGGAGATGTGGCAGCTGCTTTCTGCTTTTCACGGCGCTCAGAGGGAGAAGGAGCGCCTGAAGTACTACCAGAGATTTGACAGCAGTGCTGTCGGGCAAGAGAAGAAAGCGCAGCACAGGGAACCACAGAGGAATTGAGGTTTCACATCATTTCTACATCTAAAGCTGCTGTGTTTTTTAAAAAAAAAAAAAACAACCAAGCCCATATTTGAATAACCATGGAAGCTGCTAGCAGAATTCACAGCCCAGGAAGGGGACGGGCGATGGAGGGCAGGAAGGGAAAGCCTGGAGATGGCAGGAGAGCTCTGAAACAACGACATGTTCCTGTGCACCGCGTACAAATCACAGAGAGCCGTGACTCTGGAGAGTCTGCAGATAAACGAGGCAGATGGCAAGGCGTCAAAAGGGAGGATTACCTCCACATGACAGGCAGGGAGGTGAGGGGACGGGCAAGGAGATGAGGGGATGGGCAGTTTCCAGTGGAAGGCAAGCTCCCTGGGGCAGCCTCCCCTTCCCAGCGCTCCCGGCACTGCACGGCTGTTCCTCAGCACTCACAAGCCTCCAACGACCCTCGCTTCCCCTGGACTCCAGACATTACTCACTCCATTGACAATAGAAGTCTCCCCTCTTGGCTGAAACTCATGTTTCCCCTGCCTGAAGCTATTGCTGGTGTGATGCCCGGCTGGGAGAGTACAGAGACCACTGCAGCTCTGACAGGGGGGCAAAGCCCCTAAAAAAGAGCCCAGGATGCACCTTCTCCAGTCCTGTGGCAAACTGGAGCCCAAAGGACAAGCTCTTCCCTGGTTTTGGGGACTGCCTCAGCCCAGCGACTGGATTCCAACAGAGGCAGAAGGTACCTTTCCCAGGACGCTTGAGAGAGAGCTTTACTGGAGCTATCAGAGAATAAAACTTATTTCTTGCTCAGACAAGTGATGAAGCAAATCATTTTGCCTAAGCCAGCAAAACACTCGCAAATATCCCGAAGGCATTTGTAGGAGCAACCTAAACATGAGAGGATCGTGGTCCGTTACCAAGCCCCTGCATTACCTGGTCTTCTGCAGGAGCACAGGCTCCGTGCTCCAGAGCCTGACCTGAGGACTGCCGCGCTCACGCGATGTGTCGTGGACTGGCAGGTTTGGTGATGAGTTTAGAAACGCATGACTGCAGGAACAGGCCCTGAGCAGGGGACTAAGCTGCACTGTGGACTGGAAAGAAAAACGTTCAGTCCTCTACCAGCTATGAAAATAACCCGGCTCATCAGAACAACAGAGTCACCCAACTTCAGCTCTTCAGGCGGTTTCCTGTGTTAACGGTTTTCAGCTGTTTTGCCTGGGGTTCTCCACTCACTGCTATTCTCAACTTCTACTGTTAAATGGCCAAATAAGCATGGCAAGGAACAAGAACAATCAAGAAGGGGGTTTTATACAGCACCGGTCCTGGAATGAGATCTGTGTGGCTAAACCATTGCTGAACAAATCCTGTCCAGCTCAGCTGAGCTCCCCCGGCACCGACAAGCCAGCCTTGCCCGCTCTTACCTGCAGAACCCACCGCACGCACCCCCAGATTACGTGCGTGTACACGAATGGGTAGGAACCAAGACAGAAGTCAGCAGAGCTTCACTGATGTAAGCTGAGCTGAAGCCTTGCGAGCCCCGAAGCCTGAACACGGAGCACGCTGACACGAGCAGAAAGCTCCGTGTTGACTGCAGCGGATGGAGAGGAGGTGCCAGGGCTGTCTTGAACACACCCAGGGAGGGTCCACGCTGCTCACAATGAGATTTCATTTTGACACAAATATGATAAAATGGCCTCTCCAGCTATCTCTGTCCCAAACGGGATCTACGGTGACACGGAGAGATTCTAGGGGAGTATCAGTTTTTCTGGCTCCTCAATATTTGCATTGAAAAACTACTATTGCCAAAAATACAATAGCTCCATGCAGATGGGCACTGAGCTATTTTATTCTCCTCTGAGTCCAGCAGAGAGAATTAATGCTTTCCCAGAACTGCACCGGCTGCAGTTTTAAAAAGCACCAATTATTGTTTGCCAGCGCACGCTGCGCCTGTCAACTGCCTGTCCCGCGATGCAGCCGGGGTGAAACACCAGCCACTGGGTCACCGCAGGAAGGGAAAGGCTCTGCCCACGAGGAACGGATGTGATGCCGTCAGAGCTCCCTCAGGTGCCACCCGGCAGTGGCACTATCCGAGCTGGAGAGGGAATCTTGCCTTCTGACCTTTGATGCTGGGACTAACGATGGGATACACAGGCTGGTCCTCACAGTCACGCGGATGTGTGAAATGCTATCGCAGGGCCAGGAGGAACAGAAAACTCCTGTCATGGGGAAGGGACAAGCCCTGCATGCAGTGGGATGAAGAAGAATGAAGACACCTCTGCTCGCATGCCAGTGAAGAGCAAGTCACTTACCTGAGCAAATGCTGGGCCACTGACGGGTGAGCGGTGAGCCGGCCACTGTACATCTCCGAGGAAGCCCACTGCATGATGGCCTGGTGCATCCGGTACTGCACTGTCAGCATCTTCACAACCTTCTCCCCGTAGCCCTCGATGAGACGCTCCATCAAGCTGAGGGAAAGGCCCTTGGCAGCAGCCCTGCACGGGAAAAGCAAGTGAGCAGTGGAGTCTGGATTCTGTTCTGAAGTGATGAGCTAAGGCCCAGGCGTAACCCTCTCTGGACCAGAGACTCCATCAGCATCTCCCTGCAGATGCAGCTGGAATTGAACATGGTGTTGATCACTGTCAACGGTGTTAGCTGCAACGCCCTTGGAGCACCTGCCATACCTACTCTGGACCCTGCTGAGCACCTTCGTGTAGCTCTGCTGGGATGATCTTACCTCCTGGGCCTCCCTACTTGGTTCCACTTGGGTACCAACAGGCAGTGGAAGGGGCGCAGGAGAAGGCTGCAGGGTCTCAAGTGTTATCTTTCAGCGTAGGCTCCCCGAGAGGGTGAAGACCCTCGGGGACAGACTTCTGCCTTGCACGGAGATCAGACCAGCTCGAACACGTCAAGGTGGGGAGATATCCACCTCCCTTTTCCATGGGGTGTTACCGCTGTGATGCAAGAGATGCAAACGGGAGCAGCTACCCCTACCTGCAGCGGTCACCCCTCACACCCAGACCTGCTCAGTGCACTTGGGACAAGATGAGGAGGGTGCCCGAGAGCTCTGCTTGGGGAAACAGCCCCAGAACAAAAACCTCTTGACGTGTAAGCTCACCCTGTCGGCAGCCGCAGTCACACTGCTCATAGTGCTCACATTACTGCAAGCTCAGCGACGGCATCGCAGTCACCTAATGCATTAGTCTTGGAGCTCGGCCCCACATCTTGAAACACCTGATGTCAGCAGAGCCAGACCTCGCTAATGCTCCAGAGACACTGGCCGCTCGAGCATTCTGGCTACGGCTTGGCCGCTCAGCCCGGACTAACGCACTAATGCATTTCAGCGCTCCCTTCTTTATTACCCATTAAGAAAACCAACACTCCATCACTCCTGGCAAAGGTCCCGTGCTTCTATCTGCGACACAAATTAATAACGCTCCTGATGAAATAAGCCTTTCAGAAGCCTGTTCGCTTTCTCTTCGCTGTACGGGAAGGGTTTGTTACAAGCATCACCAGATGGTTCCTTTTGAGGAAGAAGGACCAGAACTGTTGGACTTTGATTTTGTGTTTTGAGCATTTCAGAGCATAAAGAGTTTTTCTCTACTGTGTTTCCAGTGCCTCGGATAACACTGTGGTTCGTGGTGAGGTCTTCTGGTTGCTACCAGAACACAACGGACAAGCACAAAGATGATGAAACGAAGAGAGAGGACAGCTCTGGAAAGAGATTTCTGTCAAGGCTAAGGGGCACGGCGAGGCTGAGGGACACCGCCGTGGGAAGCACGACCTGACTATGCAGCACCGCAGCCAGTGTCTGGTTCGCTGTCCTGGCCAGCCCTGCCACGCCAGCAACGGCGCGCCTGGCAAATATCACAAGAGAGGGCAAACTCCTTAAAACTGCAGAAGAGAGAACTGAGGGCAGATCTTTCCGAGAAGTCAAGTCTCATCAATGCTCCTTCTTGCTAAATCTCAGAGCGCAGCACACGGGAGAAAAATGGGTCACAAGCTCTGATGGACACAAGTGCAGGGCTCTGGAGACAGCGCTGCCTTCCCAAAGGCGGCTGTAACGTTCCCGAGCGTTGGACAACACACGAGGGTAGGCAGCTTTGCAGTGAGGACATCATGCTCTACGCAGCAGAGGTTTCCAGCTGTGCTGCATGTTCTGCTGCTGATCAGGAATTGTGCTGAGGTTGGCCACGAAGCCCTTCCAGCTTCCCAACCCCAGCGCTGCTGCTGGCATGGCACAGAGGTACTTACGGAGGTCCTGATGTCCCAGCTGAGAGTGTGGGAGAGAACCACGAGCCTTCAACTGCCCTGCCCAGCCTCTCCTGGGACCCCCACCCTCTGCCCATGGGCCCCGTTTAGGCTCAGCACTGGCCCTTCAGTCCCTGCCCGAGCTGTGTCCTGGCTCTGTCTCCACAGATCTACGGACCTTAGATCTATGTTGTATGTCACTATGATCCTGTCTTTAGTGGCATCTTCTAGATGGACCCTGGTTCCATGTCATGGCTTTGTTTCTTGTCCACCTTCTGATGGGACCCCCTGGATGGACCCCGGACCTGGCTCATGGCCTCCTGAAGCTGCTGCTGAGCCCTGTTAGCCCCCCTTGGCTCTGCCCGCTGTGCTCAGCCCCCATGGGGCTGTGTCCTGTTGATGATGATGCTGCTCCTGACCTTTGCTGCTGCCAGACACTGGCTGTGTCAGTCCCATCAGGCAACTCAAGTGAGAAGTGATGGGTACCAAAACAAGACGCTCGCAACATCTCAAAGGGCTGCAGAGGCTTTAGCAGCCTTACCAGCCATTTGCTTTTGTCCTTTACTCCCCTCCCTTGGCTCACAAATTCCTGCAAATATAAGAGCAAGCCTAAAAATAATTTCCATGCAGAATGGGCAGAAAAACCCTGGTGTTTCTTAATACCAAATATTCTGAAGCATTTCTTGTAATGATAGACACTGAAGCATGGGAGAAGCATTAAACCTGGCAGCAAAGAGTGCTCTCCTATAGACTGACAGCAGAGCCTCCACCGCAGGGATCTACAGGAGCTTGCATGTTGAATTAATAATGAGGATATTAAACTGCTTGCGAATATTTCACCTGTTAATAAACTTCCCATTATTTTACTGCTCAATTAATTCCTACAACGGCTGATTTCTGTGCCAGCAAAATCATAGGAGCACCGAGCAAATGTTTTTTAAGTATCAGTTGCTTTAGAGAGATTAACCTGGGACAGGAGGTTGGACAGACGGGATCGCTGATGCTCAGGAGTACCTAAAGTTGAGCTAGGAAAGCTAAAAAGTACTGAAATAAGCCCTCAGGAGCCAGTATTTGCTGCTAACCTGGTTTCGCTTTGCTTCACATGCAGACAAAGGTTGTTTTGCTGGAATGCACCTTCCTGGGGATGGGAGGTACCAGGATGGACCTCAGTGCGGGAGGAGGATGAGGCCCTGCTGCTCATCACAGGTAAGGCTTCCTCCTCCAGCTCTTGGAGGAAAGGCTACATGTTACCAGTGATAGCTGCAACCGAGTGGAACCAAGTCTTTCAAAGGCTTTTGTGCCAACCCTGGTGTGGAAAATCCTTTATGGGCTGGGCGTGAGGGGTCACCCTGCCATGGAGGTGTCAGGAGCCATCAGTACTAGGGGGAACAGAAGGGAAGTATTGCCCATGGAGGGATGGAGCTGTGCCCTCCGTAGTGTTAGATCTTTTCTTACACATCCTCTGGATAGCTGGTCTCCTCCCCAAGAGGCAGAAGGAGCCAGTGTGGCTCTGATCTCCACCGTACACCACCGAATTTGAGGTCTGGGGAAGGATGTCGCTGTGTTCTCCTACCTCAAGACCTCTGCATTAAGCTCTTGGATGGTAAAACCAGGCTGAGGCCATTGTTGACATGCAAAGTACCAGCTGCCCTTTGCTTTGTGCCCAGGGCTTTTTGACCCTGGTGGAGGTTTCAGAAAGGGGTGAGGCAGCAGTGAGCAGTGAGCGAGGCTGTGCAGAATCTCTCCTTTCTCTGGGCACTGGGGATTTCTTTAAATCCCTGCAAATACAACGGAGGAGAGCAGCTTGTTCTTTCCAGCTGCGGAGGCTACCAAAGAACATCAAGGCCTGACGCTTGCTCTTCAGAGACAGCAAACTCTTCTTCAGTGAAAGCAAATCCATTTGGACCTGACAGGCAAATCAACAACCTACTGAGCGTGGAGGACCAGCCCGTGGAGCTGGGGGCTGGAGACATCCAGCACTGCTACAAACGAGAGAGCAAAATATTCCTGTGCTTGTCTAAGAAACTAGTGGAGAGCAAGAGGTCTGATAAGGATCTGCAGATATCTGAAGACTGTAAAAACAAATTAATAAATCAAAGCCCTGATGTGGAGACAAATTAATTAGGCTGTCAGAAAAGCATGGAACGAGGACTGAAATGAAAACAAGGAGAACAAATGTTCCTGTCAGACAGCAGCAAGTGTCCTGGGATGGCCCCTGGGACCGGGCCAAAACCCGGCAGGAGGCTTGAAGCTGGTGTCCGTGAGCTTTGGAGCAGGCTGTGGAGAGGGGAGCTGCAGGGGAACCTGCCATCGCTGAGAGGTCTTTCAGAAGAAACACATGCAGCACAGAGAGGATGTAGGTGTGTGTACAGTAAGGTGTGTGTGGGGATGCCCGAGGTAACTCCAGGAATGTCAGAAAGCAGGGAAGAGGAGCACCCTTCAGACTCTCCACCAAAACTTAGCCTCGAGTGGGAAAAAACCTGGTGGAAATAACTGATAAATGCTGAATCCATGGAGGAAAAAGCGGATAACAAGGAGGTAGTTACAGCAGGCAGGGCCCAGCTGCCCAAGCTGAGCACGAGCTGTGTGGAAGCCTCGCTGTCTGATGGTACTTGCCGTGTGGCTCCGACAAGGTATCCCGGTATTCCCGTTTAACAGAGCCTGCCTGCTTCAGCAGCGCTGACTTCACATACCGTAGTAACAGAGGATCCTTCTGTCAGCCCAGATTCAGCCTGGCTAACTTTAGACCTTCCACTGAGGCCCTGAAAATAGGAGTCCACCCACTTCAGGTCTGCTGTCATCAATGGAGGAGAAGGGGAAGGTAGGCGAGGGCTGGCGTCCTCTGCATGAATCATCCCCGGCAATAGCTCATCGTTCCCATCACCCAGAGAGGAGCCAGCGCCTTGATTCCACCTCTGGAAACACCTATTGAGATGGAGGTAGAAGGGATCTGCTGTTGTGTCACATCTGGCAGCCTGCAGGGACTGTGGAAAGCACAACAGGACAAACGCTCTGCGTTGTGCTATTTAAACCCTTGGTGGATTCCAGTGGTCTGTCCAAGTGCCCTCTGCTCCTCTGGGCCAGCAGCATCCAGAGACACGCTGGTGATGTGGCAAGAGGAGAGGGAAATGTCACTATTCCCAGAGGCCAGGACGAGGGGGGAACACTCCAGAGCAGTGCCTGCCTGAGGAGCACGCTCTTGGGTTTCTGTCTGTGCAGTTAACACCTACCAGTGCGCCCATCTGCAGCCAGCACCCGTGGGCTGCTTCCACTGAGCTGCAAGGTAAAGCCGTAAACAGCTCACAAGCTTTCTTTTCCACTTCTTCTCAGTCTTCAAACGGCCAGACACCTGAGCAATGGGCAAAGCTTGAAAATACCCAATTTGGGATAATTTTACTTAAGAAGTCAGCCTTTAGAAGTGAGAGAAAAGACAGGAAAGATGGGCTTGCAGACCAACGCCAGGTTCAGGCCATCCTGCTCAGCCCCAGAAGCCACCAGAAGCTTCCTGTAAGACATGGGATGAAATGGGGAGAGTAATCCTCCTGCCCCCTCACGCTGCCTGTACAGATCGTAACTCTCTCAAGAGTTCCTCGGGGAACTGAGAGAAGACTGGCTGGCAGAGGCAACATCATCACAGCAGCTTTGCCCTTTAGGCTAAACCAGAGAGACTTGCCTGGAGAGCGGCAGCGTTCGGGAGCACAGCCCATAATTCTTCCAAGTCAGCTGAAGTCAGCCTGGCTTTTTGCACTTTATCTTCCAAAAGGCAACTGTCCACGAGGCTGAGCTCTGGTGACTGGTGGCTTCTCCCACCAGCACCCAGGACCTGCTGATGCCTTCAGCAATAATTTTGTTTAATGCAGCAAGTTTGTCACGTTGTGATTTACTGATAAGCCAGGCCGTGATATAAATCTGGTCACGCTCTTCAGATGGTTCTCTCTGCTGTGTTTTGGTTTAAATTGTTGAGCTCTGGGAAGGGCACAGAGTGACAGAGAGTTTAAACACCCCCAAGGCTTCTTGCCCAAAAGGGATCACCTCCACCAGACAGGGAGGAGCGCGCTTAGCACCTGCCAAGACCTGCAGAAACAACACGCGTTTCTGGGCCTGATAACGGGAAACGAGAGGATGATGGAGCGTGACTGGCACCACCCCTCAGCCGCCAGCTGGGAGCCGCTGCCTCCCTTGGAGTTTTCATTTCCCTTGCTCAAAATTCAAGCGTGATTATAGATGTGTATCTTGCTCGTTAATTTTTGGAAGCAGAAGTTTACGAAGTCAGCCCTCTTTCTCTGCTTCTGCACAATGATGGTTCAGTAATTCCAGACCTAAGCTCGATAAACACGCGCACATTTATATTTTAAACTACCCAAAGGCCCCCCAGTGCTATCCGGAGTATCCCCCTTGAAGCACAGGCGATTTGCACCAGCCACGGAGCTGTTCCACAACCTAATTGTTCTTCATACGCTTGCAGGTATTGTGAGGGCTGCTAATCACCGTGGTGTGTGCGATAACGCAGCATCTCGGCGGGCCAGCTCCCACGTTAAAACGTTAACTAAATAACTGTGGAACCGCAGAAGCAGGATTTAATAAAGGGAAGAGAAGACTTGGATTAAACCGAGCATGAACCTGAATTCACTCTCGGAGCCTGCTGACAGCAAAGAGGACGGAAACCAGGGCACCCTTCTTGCCAGGCGCAGGGAAAGCTCATGCAGAGAAACAGATCATCTTTCTTAAAAATGAACATTTTAAAGTTTATATATGAATATTGGTCAGTGAAACCGGAATTTGTGTCTCTGTTCTGTTCACCTTCTGTTTGCTCTACCATCTTACTAGCTTGAACAGCTGAGGTGACTGTTCTAAACTGTATCCTGAACAACTTTTTCTGACCACTCTGAAAATTACTCTGCCTGACAGAGAGAAAACAAAGAATTCAAACACAGTGCTGCGAAGCAAGTGGAATAAAAAAATACCCCTGCTGATGACGCGCCTCTCACATCCCTCAAAATATACACAATGGTGAGTAAGCCCACAGGAGCGCACAGCTGAGACCTCGCTAACGAGGAAAACCACAGCAAACCACGCAAGCTCAACGCATGCGTTGAACTCTTTGGACACGGGGTGTTTGAGGTGCTGACAAGTGTGGAGAGAGTCACCGTCACCCCACAGCAGCGCCAGCCAGGACAGCACCTCGGGCCTCCCGCAGCTTAGTCCACGGTACCTGCTCCTCACGCAGTGTCACGGCAGCCCGTGGGGAGGTCCCCACGTTGTCACAGGCAGAGCTGCTTCCATGATGCTGCAGAGCTACCTCTGACATCCCCAGGGTGACAGATCTCCCTGAAATACGGTTCAGGGCGAGTTTCTGCCCGTTCTTCCTGCCTCGGTGCGCTCACCCTGCCTGTCTGCATGGCTTTTTCTACAGAGGGTCCTCTCCACTGTGGGCACACAGCTCCTGGGCCAAGGGAAATCTCGGAGGAGGCTGGGACTTAAGCTCCTGGATCATGTCCCTGATGCAGCTGAAAGAACCTTTGCAAAATGAGCACGGCAGCGTTTCCAAGGCAGACAGCTCCCTGTCTGAGCGAGAGTTCCCACTGCGCATGGCCAGGACCTGGTACAGCAGCACCTTCTGCTTCTGCGGCGTGCTTTAGCAAAGCAAGGTAACCCACCTAAGGCTGCTCCTACAAACCCAATCCAATGTGCAGGCTCCTGCAGGCCACATCTCTGCTCCTGCATGGGCGGGAGCCTCACAGGCAAGGGGCACACACCTTTGAGACTTCCTGGCAACCCAGAGCTGCCTGTCAGACTTTTCTTCCTGTTAGACCTTCCCAGCCCTGGAGCCATCGCCCAGCAGCAGCACAGGAGGTGACTCTCCAGCCCCACGCTGACTACACGTGTTTTGCTATTACATGGCTGGGTCAGTGGCAGGTAGAACAGCCAACCGGCGCATCCTCGTACGGTAGGAAATCCCGCTCAGATGGAGCCACATTAAACTTTAAGCAGTGGCTACCAGTAAAGCAGCTCGGACATACTTCTGGCAGTGTGACCGAACCCACCAGCTAACCCACACTAATGAAATGTCTTGAGCTTGGGGCATTCAGAAGCATTTGGCTGCGTAAACAGGGGAACCTGAGGCCACAAACTGCTCCTTACTTGTGAGAGACGATGGTGGGGGGAAGCTGCTTGTGATCCCCGGCCAGGATGCACTTGGGAGCCTTCAGCAGAGGTATCCAGCAACTGGCTTCCAGGGCCTGGGCACACTCGTCTATCACCACGAGGTCAAAGTGGTTTTCAGGAAGCAGCTTCAGCGGGCCATCGGAGGAAGCACCTAATTAGAGAAGATTCACAGCTTAGCAGGGAAGCACGGATGAGCAGGAGATGTGTTTTTAAAACAAACCAGACACACTTTAATCCTGGGAGGGAGGCTGGTAAAATACTGCTTCTCCACAGAGATTTAGAAACGCAGCCCTGTGATCCGTGCCAAATACATATACGTTTACAGGGATACGTCAGAACTGGTTTTGCCAATTTCTGTTTATCCTTTTTTGCCCAAAAGCTTCCAGTATCCTAGAAAACAAGTGTGAAACCCAGATGGCAAACTGAACAATATGCTCAAACACCTCACGCAGGGCAGGAGCAGAGCAAAAGCACTAATGAACACCCACCTCCCTTCTGCCCTCACACACAAACAAAACTTCTGAAAGGACGATGGGCTGGAGATTCTCCTGCCTGATACCCCAATGGACACC
This sequence comes from Eurystomus gularis, assembly GCA_013400335.1. Lineage (NCBI taxonomy): Eukaryota > Metazoa > Chordata > Aves > Coraciiformes > Coraciidae > Eurystomus > Eurystomus gularis. The sequence continues at coordinate 759,184 of VZZY01019079.1, read as the reverse complement.
CCGTGGGGAAAGCTCGCTGGAGACCCTGACTCTGCCCCACCGACCCCTTCTCCTTCCTCACGGCGGCAGGAGAAGGGAGAGCACCACGAGACTCTAATCAGACAACCGTCCAAGGGCTATTTTTTTAGACAAGGCATCCATTGGTAATGTCCAACAAACGACCTTTGTGCAGGTCCTGCTATAATCCAGACATGAACCAGTATCGACCCACATGTTGGCCAGAACTGTGAATTTCAGAGGCATCAGAAATACCCCTGCAATTTGTAAGAAAAAGGGATGCAAAAGGAGGAGAGGAGGATTAAGAAGGCCAGAAAAGGAGGATTTTCGTGTTGTAACAAAGGGCATGCAGGTTGAACTTGACTTTTGCAGTCTTGCTGTGCTGAAGGTGGAAGGAAAAGCCAGAAGGAAGGTTCTCCCCATCTAAAACAGACCGTACCCGCGCGGCAGGCAGCTGTGCAGATGGTTCCATCCCTTACAGCTCGACTTGAGTTTATCGAACTCTTGTTTGCTAAAGGTCACTGGTGTCCTGTGTATTGCCATGACTAAATTCTCTCTCTGCTGAACCCAGCAACAGAGCAATTTGGCTTGCATAGAGAATAATTCCTGTCAGACTGTGTGGTTTCAGACAAATACTGAGACTGCTTAACTGAGGAAAATGGAAAATCCAAACCCCTTGTTTGTCCACCGCCTCTTGCTGAAGCAGACTGCAAGCCCCAGACTCCCAGGAGAAAATCACAATGGTCAGCACAAAATACCAGTTTAACTGAGAAAAGGAAACCTCCCCATTTCTACAGGTGGAGTTAAAAGAAGTTAGAGGCCAATTCCCAGCAAATAATGCACTGAAAGGATTTATCTTTCCTTTAACCTTCACACTAGTAACTTGTGAATGCCCCGTGAGGTTCTTTTTTATGACCTAAACTTACTGATGTTTCCCTTCAAATAATCCCTGAGCAAACAAATCAGAAGATTTAGGTGGGCCCTGCAGTATTACACACCTGATCTAGACAAGCCCTCCAGCACGTGCTCAGGAGAGTAACTTTCCTACCTGTTGATGCAGACGTGCCTACAAGCGCTGCCTGATGGACACCTGGAGCTGCTCCCTAAATCCCAGCTCGTTTACACCACTTGGGTAGGCTACAGAACTAACCAAAAACATGCAGACTGAGACCAGGCGATGGAAACATGCTGTATTCGCTCAGCCATGGAAGTTATCCAAGCAGGAAAGGAATTCCATGTGACTGATGAGATCAGTAAGCAGACTGCACACCTCCAGCAGCACTTGTTTCCTTGAAAGCTCAGCTCCTCCTCAGAACTAGCAAAGATGGGCCACGTTGGCTCACAACAAAGACTCTCATAGACCCCTATTCTTTGCTAAACAGATCCTGCCAGGGTGTGAGCAGGGGAGAATCCTGCTGTGGAGGTCTCCGAGAGCTTGCAGCAAACCTGACTGAGCTCACAGGAAGACTAAGTCTCCCTCCTGCCCTGGCAGGAGGCTACATTGCATGTGGACATGTGGTTTAGACGAGTCCTGGCAAGTGGGGTAGAATACTGCAAGGAAAAAGAGGATCTCGCACCTGTATTCGTAGCAAGGACAACACTGGCATGGGTAAGGGCTGCAGCCATGGCAGTTTCTTCTCGTTCTTTCAGCTCCTTTCTCAGTGCCTTAATCTCACTGAGAAAATGGCTCCGCTCTCCCTTGTCTTGAGCCTTTTTAGTTTTTGCCTATAAAACAGAAAACTCAAGATAGAACAAACTGTTTCTAGTCCTAGTCCTCATGCAGCTTCTCAGATAACCAAAGAACCTGGACGCAGCGTGGCTTCACTATGTCCACCATGAGACACTGACTCACCACACCCAGCCCCGTGAAACCTTGGTTTCTCTTTCCTCTCCGTGCCAGAAAGCCCCGTCCACATCAGCACTGCCTGACGTATAAAGAGTATTTCTGTCTATGCTAACAATGAACTATATCAATATAACCCCAGGCTCTGAGCATGAAGCAGCCAAATGACAACATTATGGCCCATCAGACCATCCGAAAGCATCAGGAGTAGCACCATCACTCAAGGTCCAGACAGTCATGTCTCAGACTTTGCTGCTTCATGGTTAAATGCTGCTGGCTGCAAATGACAGTCTTGAATTGTGAGCATAAAGTGCTGAAGAGTAATCCCCTGTCCTTAAATCCTCTGTCCAGCCCCTCCTGCTCTGCCCTGTACTCTCCCAATGCCCCAGAGATCAGCAGGGAGAAGGTCAGAAGTCCGTCTGAAGGCCAAGTCTATGCACCAGTTGAAGCACCTGGGCACAAGGCAGGGAGTCATCAGGCTGAATGGGAAGAAGGGTCTTGTGCCTTCGCCGGGTGAGGAACCGGGCCTGCCTGTCTCCGTCTGCTCCGCGCTCAGGGAAGCAGGAACCCTCTGGCTCCAAGTGACCTTGGAGCAGGAAGGCTTCCCGAGCTGACTGTGCTGTGTCCGGCCAAGGCAGCAGCTCTGCTTTTTAAACAAGGCATCTCTGAGCTGCCGTAAGTGATTCAGAGCAATATCTAGACAGGCTCACGGCTTTTTTTAGCGACACCTATTAAATATATCTAACACGTCTAACCATCACCATTGGTTGCTAGCACTTCCCCCGCGGCAGACCAGCGGCTACGAGACAACAGCCAAGCCATCGTTGGCTGCGAGTCACCTTGAGAAAGCTACCCACGCTCTCAGATGGGAATCTGGATTATTTCCTCGGAGGTAAGGCTGATGACTTGGGAAAGCTGGAAAGGCTGCGTGCAGAAGCTTTTATAAGCAGCTGAGCCAGTAAGACCCTGATGGTTCCTCTCATCCTGCTCTGTGTGGATGGACTCTCCAGCGTCTAACGCGGTTCAGCTCACACCACAGCCTTTTCCCCAGGGAAGACACTCATGGGTCTCACTCCTCTGCTCAGCCACCTCTTTTGGTTGAACTTGCAGGTATTTAGTACTGGTGAAAGCTCTGCATGTGTCAAGTGCGGTCAGCACTCAGAGGAGGGATCGCAGACAGACACGCAGATAACGTGACCACAGAGGCACCTTTCCCTAGCTGGATCCAACAGGACAGGGCGGGCGCCGGTCCCGACACTGAGCTGAAGGGACAAGGCAGATGAGCATCGACCTCCTCTCTGCTAGGAACAGGGCAAAACGGATGGTGCCTCTCAGGCCAAGTTTAATGTCTGCTCTGCAGAAAAGATTGTCTGTAAATTAACAACAGCAGCGGTTCCCTGGTGCTGGCTGGTGACATTCGGGTCCAACCATCCGACTGACTCTCAGCTCTGAAGGCAGCTGAGGGAGCAGGAGCCCGTCTGGAGGGAGCAGAGCTCTGTCAGTCAGCCCCAAGGACAGGGCTGGGCACGCTGCGAGCTGGACCCCACCTGCCCCTCGTCAGGGCTCTGTGGGTGCCAGCAGGCTCTAATTGCCCCGACCTGCCTCGTTTGGGCCCCCACCCACAGGCTCATTGCTCTGGGAGATGCATTTAAAGCCAGGCCTTGCCCCTTTCCTGAGCTAGAGGGTTTGTGTCCTGGACCTGGCTTCCTTTGCTGCCTGCAGACCTGTCTCCTCACCCTGGGTCTGTCTGGTGATCTGTCCTGAGCCTGCTCGACATCATGGGACCTGTCCTGCCCTTCCAGCTCAGGTACTGTGGGGCTGCACCCTTCTCAGTGCAGGGAGTGTCTAGATGCTGATGTCCTGGAAAGCTTGAAGCCCGAACAGGTCAGAGAAGGAGACACAAAGGGGTAGAAAATGTGCAAAGACAGCATGGGGTTTTGTTTCTATTACTAGTTCTCCTGCGGTTGGGGGTAGCGGTGGAGGAAAGGAGCAAGAAGAGTCAAAATGCAGAGTGGACAAAGGGAAAAATAAGGAACAGGACAAGTAGGGGACATTGCAGAGGAGAAACTAAGGCAGGATGAGTGGAAGATGGGCCAGGACCTCAGAGGTGAGCTCTCTGTTAGTCCTCTGCACTGTGCTTTTTCCTTTCCTCTCCCCTGAAGTAGCCTTTTCTACCACTGACTGACATCAAAGAGCCTCATGCCCACCAATATTTTACCCCAGTAAGATCCAGGCTGGGAGCACCACGGTGGGTTCATGGTGCCCTGAACCCATAAATACCAAGTCTAGCCAAGGCTGGCTGCACGCTGCCCATGGCTCAGGACTCATCACTGTGGCTTGCCTCTAGCCACCGATTTTGGGGTGACCCAGAGCACCTGGCTGGAGTAACTGTCTTCTAGGAACATCCAAGATGTGGCAGAGTTGTTCTTTAGTTTTAGACCCAAAGCAGCCTGCCTGGCTAGCGGATCAGGTACTGCTAATCCAGAGAGCTACCCAGGTGGGGCGCGTTGCCCAGATACATACAAAGGCCTGGTCGATGTCCTTCCTGATATCTGCCACTATCTGGGCGTTGTCACCACGGGCCAGGACTGCGTCCAGAGAGTGCTGTTGGATGGGCTCCAGCAGGCGAGCAGGGTGCCCGAGGCGCAGGATGCGGGCTCTGTAGCCAGCCAGCCTTTCCACCAGATTGTCCACAGCGACGTTGGACGGGGCACAGCACAGGACCTGCGAGGAGAGGAACCGGGGGCTTGTTACTGCCAAGGACAGCATAACGCTGGAGCCAGTGTCTGAGCAGGAAGACACTCAGCAGAGAGAAGGAGTCCAGCACGCATCTATGGGGCATCAACCACTGGCATCTCCACAGCCTCCAGACACCAGAGGCAACTCTCTAGTGTGGGGTCTTCAATAAATAGCAAACCTGAGCTTCGAAGCCTCTGTTTGCACCTCATTTCAGCTGATGGGGGAAGCTCCCTGGTCACTGCAAGCCAGGCCACACTCTGCAGGGTAGCACAGCTGCTGCTGGATCTGCTCCAGCTGCCATGAAGCCCAGTGGGTTTGCAAAACAGACCAAGGCGATGACCGTCACTACAGTCCTGCCACCAACACTCACCTTCAAGCCTTGCTGTACGGCTTGCAGGATGATCTCCACTAGCGTGGTGGTCTTCCCTGTGCCAGGCGGCCCATGGACGATGGCGAGCTCCCTCTGTGCCAGTGAGAAGGAGACAGCCTCCCTCTGCGACGCATCCAGCGAGTCATTGAAAAGCTTTAGAGGCTCTGGGGAGACAGCAGGAGATTCACTTGGACCTCAGCCTGAACTCGGGTGCTTGCTGAGCAGCACAAAGCCATGAATACAAATAAGGAGCTCTCAGTGGCTGGCCCAAATCAATCTGATAATGAGAATAAGCAACGTGGGGAGAAAGGTACTGAAGCTGCTGCTTGGGTGGCTAAAAGATCCCAGGCTGGTAAAAGCCAGGCTTGCTGTGCTGTCCAAAAGAACAGGCTGCCCCTCCTCCATCCCTGCCTCCCCCCTCTCTCCTACCCCATAGAATTTCCAGAAGGAGCAAGTGTTCGGTTGTGAACACAGCTTAGTCTGTAGGGACTCTCCTCAGCATTTAAAGAGGCATTTATTTGCTATAACACCAAACACGCGGGACCTCCTGGGTGTGGAGGAGGCTCTGGATTTATTTTAAAGGTGAGCCAGAACATTCAGCAAAGAGGGGAGGAAGCAGTTGGTGTCACAAACGAGTTGCTCCCAGTTACCAAACCCAACCCGGCACTGGTGAGAGCGGCAGCAAACTGCGGCGTCTGTGAGCGAAGAGAGCTGCCCTGTATTGTTCAGCATCGACTGAAAAGGCAGGCAGGAAAAAAGATACGACCCAGCAATATAAATGATGGAAAACTAAAATTAGTTTGGGCTTCAGTGATCAGAAAGGAAAGAAGGGAGAAGAAAATGCAAATTGTATTACACGGGAATTGGTTTCACTGCGGAAGATTGAATTCTCACAAGCTGCTTTTTACCTCCCAGATTTATCTAATTTAAACCCATATTTATTCTCATCCCCCACAATCCTGCTGCTAATCTCCTCGCTCATTATGGAAGTTAATTACAGCAGAGATGATGACTCATTACACTGAGGTTTACCGAAAATAATGTTCCCACAAAAGCTTATATAAGACAAATCTCTGGGCACGGTTCCCTGCTGGGCACCGCGTGTTTTATCGCTGCCTTTGCATTGAGGGCGTGATGAGAAGCGTGGAAGTGTCTTCCGGGCTTCAGTGGGTTAACCTGTGCCCAGCTCCCGCGGCACCTCTGGCACTGGCTTGGGAAGGGACACAACTAAATGTGGTGTCTGGGCCAAACAAATGTGTGTTAAAAAGATGCTTGGTGAGGAAGAGGGAAATGGGGCTGCTGGTATTTTTCCTGTTAACCTGACTTTTGAGTTGCTGTGCTAATGACTAAGAGAAGACCAGGAAGCATCCCATGGGCTGGGGGAAAAAAGGAAGAATAGCTTAAAAAACCAAAGGCATTTCCCACAATGAGGAACAGCTGGGACGTAGGAGTCATTGATATTTCCTTGCTGAAGGAATGAGATCAGGCTTCTCCACACGCATGCACACCCTCTTCCCTTTTCATCACGCTGCCAAAGCTGCTGTGTGGGCAGGCTGCTGAGGAGGAGGGCAGCACCTTCTGAGGGGTGCTGTGGCTCCTCTCAACTCTTCCCAAACCACCAGCTGGGCTCCAAGGAGGCCCACCTGGAGAAATGCAGTTTATCCACCCAGCAGGGCTGGCCCAGGAGCTCTTCATAAGCTCTTTGTCGTTCAGGGTCTGCACAGATGCCCATAGAAGACACCCATTACCCCAGCTCTAGCCCTGCGGTGCTGCCTCCTGCTCTGCCCAAGGTTGTCCACCTCAGCCCCCGACGAAGACCATGGAGAGGATGAATGTAAATCTGCACCCCTGGGCCTGGCAGGGAGGGCTCATGCTGGTGGTCAGGTAATTCAGCCCTTGATTTAGGCCTGCAGCATTGAAAAAAATACATCACCTTGGCCATCAAGGTTAGTCCCTCAATATTTCTAGGAACCAAGATGCTTTTCTGCACGGTACCAGCTGTTCAGGTGAAGAAGTTGGTTGAAGGGTCCAGGAAAGGGGTCTTTGCACCAACCATGGATGGGAACAGTCCCTCTGGGGAGGAAGAGCTCAAGTTCTCCACAGCTGGAGGCCTCTCGCTTCTCAATGTGCCTTCCAAAGTACGTTCCTCACCATCAGTGTGCACAGGCACCAAGAGCAAACTGGACCCCGTGACCAGCTCCTCTGCAGCACAACCTAACCACAGCCAAACTGATGGACAGAATCCAGGTGGGTGTTATGCACGAAACAAGGAACCTTCCCTGCTCTCCTAGGGGATATTTGTCAGCCGGGTTGTCAATGGACGGCTTAGTCTTCCCATAGATCTCAAGGGTGTCCCTGTGGCCCCTGTGATAACAAGAGGCATCACACAGCAGAGGGAAAAGGAGCGCTGAAGATTTTTGCAAGTGACTTGTCACATGCGCTGGGCTTTTTGCTGGAAATTCCTGGTGCTCCCCAGCGCTCTGCCGGCTGGGCCGGCTTTCACCAGGGCCACCCCAGCCTTCTAACTTGGCTTTTATTCCCTGCTTCTCTTTTCAAATGTCTTTTTACAGCAATATGCAGGGTTAGACACAAGCCACGCGTCTTGCACTCCACGTGAGCCAGCCAGCGCCTGGGACCAGAGACAAACATCCCCTCGCTTCCTCTAGACCAGGACTACAGGAGAGGGTTGGTGGCTTTCACTGATCTGCACAAAGCCATAACCTTATTTCTGAAAGAAGAGGGACTGTTGTCCCGCCTGGCTGGCGTCGCGGTGCAGAGCGATGCTGGCCTCTGCTGGCAAGCAAAGCCTCGCTACAGATCCACCACAACAGCCGGCCTTTCACAAACCATCTCGGTACCAAAAGCACTTGGCACCTTTCTGGAGGCAGCAGGGTAAGTGTTGGAAGCGCTTCGTGGTGGGGACCAGCCCCATTCTTAGCTGCAGATCCCACCTACCCATTGACACCTTCCCTTTTGACTGCCCCACAGGTCACTCTTCCTACTGCCTGTCCAGTGGTTTGGTTTGCGCCAGGGAGATTTATTCTGAGATGCATTTTTAAGTGTTCGGAAAGGGCTTGGGCTTTGGGCAGCGCTACAGGTAACACCTCAACCTATGCCCCATCCCGGCAGCTTGGGAGGGGGTGAAAAGCACAGATTTAGTGCGTGGCTTCAGTGTAACTTCAGGCCCTGCTCAAACTTAACCCTGGCTGGGCCCAGCAGGACAACCTCAGCATCCCGCAGTGGCAATGGAGTGAGAACCCGCTGGCTGTGAGCCTTCCTGCAGCCACGGGATGAGAGGGCTGGTACAAACTGATTTTAGGCTTCTGAGGCTCAAAAGCCTGGCATTTTTTCCCTGAATTACTGCTAACCATCCTACACGAGCCTGCTCCCAGTGAGGGTCACGCCTGTACCCATTCCTACTGGGAGGGATCCATCCCTCAGTAGCGAGCAGGATGTTGCTGGCGCTGTGGGAACAAGCTGTGTGCAGACCAGCACAGCAGCAGCAACTCTGCCAGGCACCAGGAGCTGGGTCCATCCCACGGGAACTGCCTGTGCCATCACGCGAGCCTAAGAGGCAGGATTTATCCAGCCAGCTTGAGGGCCCTCCCCGCCAGCTCAGTGGAGACTGGCAGTTCAAGGCACCTTGCAGGACCTGTTTGAAGTTCAGGTCGTGATTATTTAATTACGGGCAAGTGTAACATCTTTCTAGTTGGGGAGCAAGGAGCTATAAAGTGAGCAGGGAAAGGGACAGCCTTTCCCCCTGCCCCAGAGCGTTCTGCTGCTCTCTGGTGATACGCTGCCTTCTCACACGACGTCTCCTCGGGCTGTCTGATGTGCCCGAGGGTTTCCACCCATCAATAATCTCCGTGCTGGGGAGGTGTAAAATTCATCTCTGCCTGGCTTGGCACATCGGAGCAATTTGGTGAAAGGGAATTTTTCCTCAGTAAAGAGGCAGTTCTGCTGCCACAAGGGAAAAAGCAGAGTTGAAGCTGCTAAGAAAGTTAGTTCATTAACATTTAATTTTTTTATCTAATATTAAAAACCTGAGTGCTCCATGGGTCCCAGGTAGCCAAAAGGCTAAGGGGTTTGACCCGGACTAAGCTCTGTGTTGAGAACTAGGGGGGTACGACTCATTAATCATTAATTAATTTGTCCTGCGTATAGGGTATCAGAAGCCTGGGCTGAAGGTGCGCTGCAAGGGAATGGGAGGAGGGGTGTGAAAGAGGAGAACTGCTGTGGACAACTGAATACAGCGAGCAAAGTGTGAGAGAAGCGGCAACAGCGAGCGCAGAGCACGAGGGGCTGTGGGGGGAGGAAGCCGAGCAGACCCCTGGCCAGCAGGGATGGGTGCTGTCAGCCATGGCACGCTGCTGAGCTCCCCACCGCTCAGACACAGGCTGCCGGCCTGGTCCTGCCAGGCAGCTCCATCCTCCCTCTCCTCCAGCCTCTGACTCCTGCAGCCCAGATGATATTCCCCTCTGTCGAGGGATAATATTCGTTAGCAGGTGCTGAGCTCTCAGTTGCGCTGCTGATCAGCGGCTTTGCTTTCCCCACGGTTTCTCTGGAAGGGTAAGCTGTGCAACTGCATCTTCCATCTTTACCAAAGACTCACATCAAAAAAGATCTGAGTAACAGGGGATTCTGCACACATGCAATTTTTTTGACAGCTGTTGATAAAACCAAGTTGCAAGATTAAACCAGAGCAGCTTGCTCCAACTTGACTGAACACAATCAGAAGGCTGTAAAAATAAAATGACGAGTGTTGCTGTGCCGTTTCAGACGGCAGCGGTTTCACAGTCACTTAATTCCCACAAAGGCAGAGTTATTGGATTTTCAGTATAGAAGCAGTGCTGGCAGTTTCTGATCTTTGAAGTTTATGGATGGGATTAGGGCAGGAAGCAAATAAATGCCTCATAAACTAAATTGAATTTCAGACTCAGGAATGTGTGCAAACAAATTCCCCCATCGCAAATCCTGACGGTTTTATGCCAGAACTCAGCTTTACTTGGTATCCTCGGAGGAAAGGGAGCATTAGCTGGCTGAAGTCTCACTTCCAGCCACGACAAGGGTCTTCACATGAGCACAGTGTGTCCAGTGACTCAAAAACCAGTGTGAAAAGTGTTCAGTGCTGCCAGTTGCAGGACTGTTTATTACTCATATTGAATACTCGCATCTTTCCTGGAGCCAAGGAAGCTGCACGTTTGGCGTGGATAAAAACTTCACTGGGCAGGGGTCTGGAGAACATGTCTTATGAGGAGTGGCTGAGGGAACTGGGACTGTTTAGTCTGGAGAAGAGAAGGCTGAGAGGAGACCTCATTGCTCTCCACAACTACCTGAAAGGAGGTTGTAGAGAGGTGGGTGTTCGTCTCTTCTCACAAGTAACTAGCAATAGGACAAGAGGAAACGGCCTCAAGTTGTGCCAGGGTGGTTTAGATTGGATATTAAGAAAACTTTCCTTACTGAAAGAGTGGTCAAGCCCTGGAACAGGCTGCCCAGGGCAGTGGTGGAGTCACCATCCCTGGAGGGGTTCAAAAAATGTGTAGACCTGGCACTTCAGGACATGGTCTAGTGGTCATAGTAGTGTTGGGTTGATGGTTGGACTTGATGATCTTAGAGGTCTTTTCCAACCTTAATGATTCTGTGATTCACAAAGATCAGACTTATGTGTGATGCCGTGGGCAACTTCAAAGAGTTCTTTGAAACCTTCTCAGCTGGTCAGCCCCCAGGGACAGGACTTGGAGGACTGAGGAGTTGTGATGGCAGCATGGTGTGGGAAATGCCTGCGCAATGCCCACGCAGGGCTCTGGCTCTCTGCCTCTGTCAGATGTGACATCTGAGGAGATGTCACAAGCAGAGACAGAGCATGGAGGCCTTCAACTGTGGGTAGAGAACTTCAGGCTTCACTGACTGCTCTGGAGAGCGAAGATTTCCACCCCGCTGCCCTTCCCCACAATAACCCTCCATATCTTTGCTTAAAAACAGCATGAGAGCAGCAGTGTTGCTCCTCTCACCAGTCTATCCAAGAGAGCTCTCCACCTGTGTAACTCAGCTTCACACAGCTAAACCCCGAGTTAAAACCCGTCACAGTCTTGGTGCATGTGCTTGGCTGTGAAGGTCCAGGGGCTCTGACTCTGAGGGTGCAGAAAATCTCTCTAGAAAGATCAGTCCCGCACCTGCCATCAGTCTGGTGGAAAACCTGACAAAGAAGCATCCTTACTTGATTCACTGAACGCGCTGGGAGCAGAAGAAAAGAAGAGGACGTCGACCAGATCAGAGGCTGGGCCACCGTGATACTGCTTTAGTGCGTTTAAAGCTCTGTCAAAGAAGAGAACAGCCAGGTTACATCACAGCACGAATTCCTCCAGAGCCCTGCACACCTCGGGGCCCACTGACAGAGACTGTGGGCACAGCTTCAGCTCCTCCAAGGCTGGAAAATGTAACTCCCCACCAGACTAACCCTTTCGAATTGCTGCACTCCCTGACCCTCACACACACCCCCCCTTATGCTGGCCAGACTTCTGCTTTCTGCTGTTACTCCAGTTTGATACAGTCAGCTCCTGAGCCCTATCAGCACATCAGTTCAGGAAAGAGCTGCTCTCGGCTCCTGCCAGGATGGAAGAGGCTCTACAGGGAATCCAGTGAGCTCCAGAGGTGATACAACATGGGACCAGCCAAGCGTGGGACGAGTGGTGGGAGAGGAAGAGGGAAGAGCAGGACACCAGCCAGCAGGTAGGTAAGTTGAGGCTGTAAGGCTGTAGCATAGCCTATCAATTGAGTTCTCTCCAAATGGGTTCCCTCAGTGGTTAGCAGAAAAAGAAAGGCACATCCAAAAGGTGACTACTTCCCCTAAGTGCTGCTGCTATTGGAGTAAGAGGAATAGGACAGGAAAGGAGAGAAACCAGGGGGAGAAGTAAACTGAGATTTGCCTCAGAAGAGCTTTTCCAGAACAAAGTTGGTGATTTTCAGCTGGCTTTTGCCCTCCCAGACGGAGCGACCACAGCCAAGCAGCAGCCCCCCGGCTCTTACTTTTTCAGCCGGTTGTAGGTGACGTCGTTGGCCAGTTTCAGCAGGCGGTAGGAGCCCTCGCGGTCCAAGCTCAGCAGGCCATCCCGCGACTCCTCAAAGGCAACAGTCACAGCTTTGGAGGTGACACGTGTCACAATGCCGGTGGAGAGCGGATCCCCCTGGCCAGCCGAATCGTAAAGGCCCACGATGTCCCCTGTAAGAAGAGTTGAGAAGAGACAGCGTGAAGCAGGGCAAACATTTTGAAAAGAAGCTCTTCTGGGGAGAGCAGCAGCCAAGCACGGTCCCGTGCAGCCAAGGACCACCCACACCAACCACAGCTCAGCACCGTGTTCCCTGCCGGGGTCAGAATTTGTGTCAGGCCCATAAAGGAGCATGTCCTTGTCTTAGCTGACAGACAGCGCACGGCACAAGGGAGCGAAAGGACAATCAGCAGTGAGAAGACACCAGACAGCAACTAACCAGATGCCTTCAGACCTCCACACACCCAGGCCTTGGAGTGGAGACCAGCAGTACTCCCCACAGCCAGCACTGCTCAGAATGCCACCAAGCTCTCACACAGACCCCAGGAGAACCTGACCTCTCTGAACTTTCAAATAATTTTACATCCATTTTATATTTCAATAACAGCCAAGGAGTCTGCCTGACAACATGGGCCTCCCAGATGAGTGCTAAGTGCCAGACAGCAGAGCTAAGAAAGACCCGAGACTTTTAAGGACCCACTACAGCTTTTCACAGTCACTGGGGTGAGGAAAGACAGTCGAATTACACACTGCAACAGTGAAATAGAGACTTTGAGCATGACGCTTGACTGAGGTTGTAGCTTAGCCAGGGCTCACATTTCTTGAGGATTAAATGAAAGACTATGGGAAGTTCCCTCCCTAAGGTCCCTCAGCTCAGCTCTGACACTCCCGGTTGTGTTTCCATGGAAGTGGCGGCAGAGGGCAAGAGAAGTGAAAAGGGCACCGGCTGAGGGGCTGGTGAGTCTGGATTTCTCTTGTACCTTTATCTCCAACAGAAACCCAGCTGTGTCAGCTAGTAACGGTACATACTTCACTACTTCTTCATCCTTGCCAAAAATAACAGTACAGGGAAGGGAAGAAATAGAGCAGCTCAGGAAGGAAAAGGAAAACCCACTTTCCATTTTGCAATGAAACTGTAAGAGACGAAACTCCTTTACCTACTGCAAGACATACACATAAACACTTGGCTTGTGCAAGGAATGCTGAGAAATCTTCAATGACGAGAGACCAGGGCTTTCGTTTTATGGATTTAGGAGGAAAGTCTTTAATCACCAGCACTATTTCCTGGTGCAATGTACATGTCTGTAACAAGCCAAGGGAAAAAGAGGCTGGTTTCCTCTAGATTCACCCTGTAGCCATAAAATTTTTCTCCCTTCCATTTTTGCATCAATTACTCAGTGTTTACAAATACCACATCAGGAAGGAGATGCTGGCCATCTCTTACTTCACCTCCTTCGCCACGACAGGACTATCACTTACCAGGCCCGAAACTGTTACAGGGCAGCTCGGCGTCTGAATCGCATTTCCGCGGCTGAAACGTGACGAGCAGCCGTCCGTAGAGGCCGGTTCTCTGGCTGGCAGCTTGGAGCTTTAGCAAGCAGACGCCCCTGCGCTGCAGCTCCTTCAGGGAGACGCTTTCCTGCCATGCCCTGGAAACCACACACAGGCTGAAAACCATCTGCTGGACTGAAGCCGAGATTCAATGATTCAGAAGGGAAAACAGAAGAAGACAGAGGGAGGGGATGGAAAAGCAGGGGAAGGGCAATGGCACAAGAGGCATCTGCTTGTTGAGGTGTTGGCTTAAGTGACCGCTTTGTAGTGATGTAACTGGATTGGCTTCCACCAGCTTATTTTGGGAAACGGGGCGATGCTCACAGAGCCTAGAGAAGAGGCAGCTTCTGCCTCTGTGTATTTCCCTCTCTGGCCGTGAAAAGGAAGGACCTGTCCAGTTACCCACAACCCAGAAGAGAAGAACCTGAGTTTTCTCCTATCACTTGTACGTGCTAAAACGGAAGATTCACCATTTTTCCCATGAAGTTGTGCCAACCTCCAGTGACACACGTGGCTGTGCAGGGAAGAGGAGGGGTGTCTGGCACAGCCTTGCAGGCTACGGCAACTACGGCACAAACTGTAGGCAGCACCTTCGCCAACAGCTGTTCCTCGGGGCCAGAGGTGCCACAGCAGCTGAGTTTGCTCCACAGCCCCACTCGGGGCGTGTGTGTGTCTTTATTTTTGCATAGCTCAAAACAAAAAAGAAAAACCCCGGGTCTGTTCTCCTTAGTCCCCTGGTTTGGCTTGTTTTGTGTAGGCTGGTTTGTAGGAGCTTTAGTGTCAGGGAAGTTCAGGTGCCTTGTCCTGTCTCCTGGCCCCCTCTGTCCTTGGGGTGGGTAAGGCCAGGCCCTACTGGTGCCAAAAGTGGGGGTGTCGGTGCCCCTGACATGGCCCCACACAACCCGGGGGCACCTGCCCTCCCTGGCACCACAAATCCATGGAAGTCAGGTGGGATTTGGTTTCAGCTCGAGCCCTGGGGTAGGAGGGCAGAGTTGGGTGGGGGCTGCAGAGTCCCAGAACCCTTCCCCCCGAGGTCTGAGAGAAAAAGGGAGCCCCAAGGTGTGGCTGATGTGAACTTGGATCCTATAGGAGACAGAAAGGCCTAAAGGGTGAGTCTAAGAGAGATTCCTACAGGGATGAGCTGCTCCTATGGGGAGAGGCCAGCAGGGCTCCTTAGAGTGACAGCAAGTCCCTTAGAGATGTGTCTCTCAGTGTCTCCCATGGGTGACAGCAGGCCCTATAGGGGTGTCAGCACCTATATATGTGATAGTAGGGTCCATCAGGATGTCCTGTAGGTGACAGCAAGTCCCACCAGGATCATAGAATTGTTTCAGTTGGAAAAGGCTTTTAAAATCATCAAGTCCAATCATCCCCTCCAGCACTGCCAGGGCACCACTGAACCATGTCCCTCAGCACCACATCTCCATGGCTTGGAAACCCTTCCAGGGATGGGGGCTCCACCACTGCCCTGCCCAGCCTGGCACAGCCCTTCACAGCAAGAAATTGTTCCTCATGGCCAACCTCAACCTCCCCTGGCACAACTTGAGACCATTCCTCTTGTCCTGTCGCTTGTTCCTTGGGAGAAGAGCCCGACCCCACCTGGCTCCAAGCTCCTGTCAGGGAGTTGTGCAGAGCCAGAAGGTCTCCCCTGAGCCTCCTCTGCTCCAGGCTGAACCCCCCCAGGTCCCTCAGCTGCTCCTCACAAGCTCTCCAGACCCTTCTCCTTTTTTTCCAGGCCCTTCCCCAGCCCCTCCGGGTCCTCCTGGGAGTGAGGGGCCCAACCCTGACCGCAGGGTTGGAGGCTGGGCCTCCGCAGCGCCCAGCGCAGGGGCCGCTCCCTGCCCTGCTCCTGTGCCCACTCCAGCGCTGGCACAAGCCAGGACGCTGGTGGCTCCTCGGGCAGCCGCGGTCACCGTCCCCGGCGGTACCTGCTCTCGGCGAGCTCGGCCTCCCGCTCCTCCCGCAGCAGCTCCAGCTGCCGCGCCGCC
>VZZY01019079.1:720245-743480 GCA_013400335.1 Eurystomus gularis | reverse complement strand
CTCCCCTCGCAGGGCAGGGGCTCCAGCCCCCGGCCGGCCCGTGGCCCCGGTTTATCCACGGCGCCTACATGGTTGAGACCCGGGGGAAAGCTGCAGAAGGGAAGAGGGGGCGGGAGGAGGCGCGCGGGTCCTCAGCATCAGCCTTGGAGCAGCCAAGGAGTCGTGGGGGGGGACGTTAACAAAAAGGAGAATCGACTTTATGCACTTCTTTCCAGGCTGGTATGAACCTTTCAGCAAAATCCAGGGGACTGGGGAGGTGCAGGGCCTCCATCAACCTCCTCCCTTCCTCCCTGCGCTGGGAAGCTGGCAGGGTGTGTGTCCTGGGAGCAGACCGGGGGTCTTGGGGCCCTGGTTCATGTCTGGGTTTGGTTTCTGTGCTGGGTGAGCACGACCTGGGTGAATGGCAGCTTCTGCAAGTGAGGTGCTTATGTACGTTTCGTTTTAAGAGGTATTTCCAGTTGCTTGTACTGGCCACGCTTTGGATGGTGGGTGAAAAAGGGAATGTTCCTGCAAAGGAGCTGTGCATGGGCTGTCTTTTAATTAAGAAAATTGTTCCAGAAAGGGGATTTTTATCCCTGGGGCAAAATTAGAGAGTTGTAGGATACCAGATTGGAAGGGACCTCGAGGATCTTCTGGTCCAGCCTTTAGTGGGAGAAGCACGGTCTGGGTAAGATGGCCCAGCTCCTGTCCAGAAGAATATTAAGTGTCTGAAACACTTAACATAAGGATAAATCCCTGACCATGCATTTTTAGGCCGTCATCCCTTTCTGCTAATTAACAGTGTGTGTGGACCGAGCTTCTTTCCAAAAAATGCTGAAGCTACACCTAAAGTGTAATGTAAGTTGTAGCAAACGACTCATTCTTGGAAGATTTGCATACTGGAATGGTAACACAGCTTCGCTGTTTCAGTGAACATTAGCACATGTGTATGTAGCTCTGAAAACCGTGAATACATTTTCTAATTCCCATTTTCCATTGCTGTTACTTGTTTAGCTACGTAGCTCCTGCACTGCTCCTGTCTGGAAGGAAAAGGTGTGTTTGGGTAAATGCTGTAGGTCCCTGTTCTTTAGGGCCCAGAGGGCTGGGAAGGATCCTTCTGGCAGCACCAGTTAGTGCTGAGGATTAAGTGTGCTGCGGTGTTCTGCAGAGCAGTTGTTCCTCCTCTCTTTCCCTCACGTTGTTTTCCAAAACAGGCGGGATGCTCCACATGTGTCCATGGTAAAATTGTGAGAGCTCAGCCCTGGCTGCTTATTTTTAATTGTTTTTCCCTCTCTCCCTTCTAGCCTTCTTGCTTTCACGTGCGGTTCGGCACCAGAGCTCCCAGAGCCCGTCGCTGCAGCAAGGGTAATGTCAAATGACTTTTCTGCTTTGCTTTTGGGCCTTTGAAATGCTGACCAGCCTTGAGGGGAAGCACAGAGGGTTTGTCCTTGGGAAAGGAGACTTGTCTGACCCCTTTGTCATTGTTGCTTCTCAATAAGTTTTGGGCTCTGTGTCCACCTTCAGGCACCTTTGCCAGAAGGACGCTTCTGTTGAGTTCTGGAATTAGGCAGCTGGGTATGGAGACACAGAGTCGGGCTCTCCACTGAGGAGAGGGCCGTGGCGTGGGCTCGGCCTGGAGCAGACAGCAGAGAAGCCACTCAAGGCAGGACATTGCAACGCCTCGGCTGCAAAAGGGCTTCAGCTGACACCCACCTCTTTAGGTACAGGTCACCTGCTCCTCAGGCAAGGCTCAGCTGCTGCCTGGAGTCTCGGATACCTGATAAACCCTGAACTTGCACTGTAGTCTCGATGAAATGTGATTAACAGCCCGAGCGCTGCAGGACACCGAGCCAGGAAACCTCAGACTTCAGTTGTCTCAGCACTTTGAGAGCTGCTTGTTTGTGTCTTTGTTCCATGTCCCCTGCTGGGATCTCAGGCTGCGGATGATGCTGCTCCTTGCTCCAACCAGAAGGGGACACTGCAGAAATGGAGAACTGCAAGCAGCTTTGAGGGAAAACAGCAGGATCTGCTCATTCCCTCTGTACTGCTGAAAGGTACAGGGGGTGACCTCTTCCTGCTGGTTCTCAGGCACCTGGGAGAACAGTTTGGACCTGTGCCTCTGTGAGACAGTGCCCAGCGTTACTCCAAAACCCTGCAGCAGAGCCGCGAGGCCTCGGTGCTGTGGTTGTACACGTGCTCACAAGCTTTGAGCTTCTCTTAAAGTCCTTTGAGAGGCACTGCTGGGCATGACAGAGTAACCTGATCAAACACAACTGCTGTTGTGTTAATTTTGCCTTCTTTCACTAGCCTCTGATGTTTTTTTCCTGAATATTTTATGCAGTTTGCACATCCTATGGTATTAATAGGAAGTGTGGGTCTCGGCGCAGAGAAGTTCTGAACTTCCCATTCGCGCTGAAGACAGTATTTACAGAGCAGCACCTTTCTCCTCTGATTCCAGGAATCAATGCCTTTCTGGTCATCGCATCGGACTCCTCTTTAAATCCAAGATTGCCTTTGTGGTATTGCAGATTCCTGCTTAATAAGGAACGATGATCTGGTGCCTTTAGGTCATGTGTCTCTTTCTGAGTAAAGGCATTTGGCACCTCTCAGGATAATCCCTGAGTGTGGCAGGATGGCCCTGTGCCATGGACTGCTGCCACAATGGACTTGGGCTGCGTTTGCAAAGTCCTGCCCCTGCTTACAGTGGTGCTTTTTTCCCCAGCTCTTTTAGAGCAATCAATATTTTTTGTAACTGGCTGGTAGGCAGAGGTGTGAGCAGCTGCCTCAGGTCGTCCTGTTGCTTCTTGTCCTAGAGATCTTGAAAAACAACTAATTATAAGCAAGTGGCGTTTGCATTTTTTCCGCTCAAACTCACACTGAGCTTCGTGCAGGGTTTCATGTTGGAGTGAACACCCTGTGACACGTCTGAGCGGTGTTAATCATTGTTTGGCTTCGATGTTTAAAAGGGGGTTCTCAGGATTTAGCGCTGTTGAGAGCGGCAGCGTGTGCGGGCAGACGCCTGCGGTACTGACTGTGCGGGGCTTGAGGCAGTCGGGGGTTAGCTCAGTCTGGAGGCAGAGGATCCCTCCCAGTCGTACTCCCCAGAAAAGCAGAAAGAATCCCCCTGGCAGCCATGAGAACGTGTCTTTTCAGTGGTGCCCAGTGATAGGACCAGGGGTAACAGGGCACAAACGGGAACACAGGAGGTTCTACCTCAACATGAGGAAAATCTTCCTTACTTGTGAGGCTGGCAGAGCACTGGAACGGGCTCCCCAGAGAGGTTGTGGAGGCTCCTTCTCTGGAAACTTTCAAGACCCATCTGGACACGTTCCTGTGTGACCTGCCCTAGGTGAACTTGCTTTGGCAGGGTGTTTGGACTGGACGATGTCTAGAGGTCCCTTCCAACCCCTACCGCTCTGGGATTCTGTGTTGCTGCCTGCCTGTCCCAGCTGTACGGTTGCAGGGTGTTTGAAAAGAGGTGTCGCTAAAGTGATTCTCTCACAACAGTGGAAGGTGCCCTTTCAAGAGCAACGAGGATTTAATTTGCACCTTCCAGCAAAATATCTTGGCGCTCCAAGTGAGGAATGATGCCTGTGCTTGGATGGATGGATGGATGGATGGATGGATGGATGGATGTGGGGCAGCTCCCACCCCTCCTGTGGTCAACCTGACCTATGACAGCCATGGGTCTGAGAAGACTTGTTAGATACCTCTGCTAGTGCCTCCCCAGTGTGGTACTGTCATAGATACCTGGTAATGGCACAGAAGAGGCTTTTGGGTGAAATATTTGTGGAACTAAATGCTGAATTGCACTGGAGGTGGGAGAAGCCATTATTGCTATTCAGGGAATGCAGCTGCAAGTGACAAAAGAAGAACAGCCGCATATCTCCTGTAAAGAACCCAGCTGTGGCCTTAAAGCCCTTTCTATCTATTTAACTGAGAAGAGCTTCAAAAAATAGAGGAGAAAAGGATGCCTGTGAGTCATTCCCGTGTGGTGCTGGAGGCCGGTTTAGGAACACTCATTAGCCCTTCTTCCCATCAAAGGCACGTGGCCTCCTCCCGGATGCTCCCCACATCCGGTGACTTGAGGGCTTTGTGCTCCCTGCTGAAGAGGGCTGAGGAGCATGACTGTGTTTGGACTCTTGGCTGCGGTAGAGGTAACTTGTGTCTGTTCCTGGGAAAGCTTAACAAGAGCCTTTCATCTCAAACTCCTCAGCAAGGCCTCGGGCAGGTCTGTTTCCATCAGAGCTGGTGACAAAATTCCAGTCTAAAAACAAGAGGGTGGAAAGTCACCGCTGGTTGCTGGTGTGGATCACCACTAGCACATCAGCCCCCCCGATCTCAGCAGCAGGAACAGGAGCTAGCCTAGCCTGGGGGGATTTCCAGTCTGTTTCTTTCTGCACCCTTTGTTTTAAACTATTTCAAATAACAATCTCAAGTAGGAAGTTTAAAAAAAAAAAAAAAAGAGGAAAAAAGCCCATCCATTTCCCCATCCTGAATTTTTTATTAGGATGAGAGTGAAGCAAACCGACCCCTGAGGCATTTATCCCTTTTCCCTCAAGCTTGCTGCACTTGATGATGGACCCAGCTGACGTTCAGCCCTGGGAGCCGTGACGGTGTTTGGTAGAGCATTTGCGGGTTGAACTCAGAGATGAGGCCAAGTGTTTTCTGCGTGGTTTTGAGCAGCCTTCTGACATGAGCTGCAGCTTCAGCACTTCTGCAGTACTTCTGGTCCTACTGGAGTGCTTCTGCTCAGTGCTGGGGAAGGTCTGGGGCCTTTGCCATACCCAGTGTCCTCCACTGGGGATGTAGCACGGCTTCTGCCCTGCCTGCCACCCTCTGTCCAACCAGAACAGAAAACCTCTCCTTACTCGTGAGCTGACACAAAGCAAAGCTATGGTCTGGCCCAGGTGGGCTTTGGGTCGAGTCTTTCACACCGACCAACCATTAAGTCTCCTGTAGAGCTGCTCCCCCAGGGGAAAACCACTTTGTGCTCTATCTCCAGCTTCTTTTCCCTGCTTTCCCCTCTTCCTGTTTTACATCTCTTGACAGTATCTGTTTGCTACAAGTGAATCTTATCTTATCCTTCACAGAATTGTTGCCAAA
Source organism: Eurystomus gularis (assembly GCA_013400335.1). Classification (NCBI taxonomy): domain Eukaryota; kingdom Metazoa; phylum Chordata; class Aves; order Coraciiformes; family Coraciidae; genus Eurystomus; species Eurystomus gularis. The sequence continues at coordinate 738,395 of VZZY01019079.1, read as the reverse complement.
ACCTCTCTGACTTCACCTCCATGGCCTGAAGTGAAACTTCCAGATCCAGTAGAAGAAGCGAAGTATCATGCAGGTAAAGGTCTCAAGTCTCCAAGTGAAGACCGGCACTCCAGAGCTGCCATTGGTGGCCTGACTGGGCATAAGTAACTTCAGTAATTGGAGCTAGTTTTTGCTCTTGGAATTTTTGTCTCATTTCTGGCATGTATTGATGTCACTGGACTTGTGCTCCAGCTGCAGGCGTTGGAGATTTGGGTAGATTATGAGGTCTCCTTAGTTTCTGACAGCTTGTGACACTCGCAGAGAAGTCTTGCATGATGTGATGTGTTGATTTCTAAAGCATGAAACGAGCCTTTTGGACAGGGCAAAACAATTATTATTCTTTTAATGGATGAATCAAGAAGCTAAAGCCAGCAGAAGCAGTTGGGTGGTGGGCCCGTCGGAGAGCAGGTGCATTTTCATGCGTAAAACAGCACTAGCGCCAGCAGAAGCAGTTGGGTGGTGGGCACAGGACAGAGCTGCAGGGGTGTGACATAAGGCAGCGAGCAGCTGGGGAGTGACATAACATTAGTGAACGTGTTCTTGTCCCCACATCTAGTCAGGCCGGTGAACGCAGCCCGTGGAAGGAGCACATGGACCGTGCAGTGGGCAGCCTTGTGAGTCAGGCACTGAAGCGCCCATAGCTCTTCAGCAGCCATCCTCATCGCTGAGCCTTACTAGAACACGTCAGTCTTCCACTTGTCACCAGACACAGGTTCCCCTGGCCTGTGGGGACGTAAAAATCAAATGCAGAGAAGGCACATGTGCCTAGCCTCGTGTAGCCCATGTGAGGCTGTTGTCACCCAGAGCGTGCTAGGGACGGGAGTGGGGAAGCCAGCGCGTGGACAGGATGTGTCTCGGAGCTAGGCAGCGATGAGTCCCAGTGGATGAAGTTCTGTGGTGGAGGTGGCAGCTGTGTGCTCCGTGCAGCAGTCAGCTCCAGGCAGAGTTGCTGTCTCGTTGTGCTAGCCCCTGGGACGTCTTTGAAAGGCACCTGACTTCTCTGCTCCAGACGGGAGAGACCTGGGAAGTAAAAGCAGAGGAGCTCTACAAGGAGAGAGCGAGCGGACAAAAGCCGAGCTGTGTCCACCTTTTTGCAGATGCTTTCCTGTCATCTGGTCGAAGCGTGTTAGTGACTGTGAGAGCGATGTGCTTTTAGAGAGAGCCTGCTGCTCCACGTCTCCTCTCTGGCTGGTTTTCATCCTGCTTTTTATCTCCTCTGCACTCCTGGGATTGCTGAAGTGACAGATGAGTGTTCTGTCCCCACGTATGCTTTGACCCAGCGGTGAACCATGAACTGCTCGGTTTGAGTTGCCGAAGCCCTGTGGTGAGCAGAGTCCCACGTTCCCCTGATGGATTCGCTTGGGATCCTTGGGGCCGCTGTGATTTCCATCCCTGTAACCTCCTACTGTTCACGAGCTCCCATCATCATCTGCTGGCTGTGCTTATCCAGAGCAAACAGCGAGAGCGTTTCAATTCCACCTTCTCGTTTCCTGCTGGCTGTGGAAACAGCCGTGGGTATTTTAGGAAGGGTCGCTCCACGTGGTGCCGAGATACAAGCCATGCTGGCAATCACTGGTGACATCACTTGATGTTTCCTGTCACTAGAGGTGTTTGAAAAGTTACCAACAACTTCAGAGCCCAAGTGAGGAAAATGTACCTTTATTGGTTACAAAAAGATGATAAAGTCCTGTGGGTAGAAAGTTGAGATTTGGCAAGGAAATAACCCTCGTTAGTGCATGACTCTGTACGGGTTTTGGTAAGAGAACATTGTAGGCCAGGACTTTGAAATTTTGGTTTTGAAATGTTGACCTCAGGACTATCCTGCTCTCTAGGATATACCTGGATCAGCAGTTCAGAGCGGGAAGAAATCTATTGTACCCGTTGTGCAGCACAGCAGAGGGAAAGGGTTTGTATTTTCTCCCTGGGCTTTTTGCAGCAGACCACTGTGAGTTGGAGAAAAGAGCACATGCTGGGTTTTCCTTCTGGGACAGCAATTCCAGCAACACAGAAGCTAAGCTCTCCGTCATAGTGGGAACTGCAGCAGCCACTGCCTTGCAGATCATTTCTGTTCTCACGTCTGCCTCTAACAGTCTGTGTCTGCTGGGCTGAAACTTGGACACCTCCAGAGTGTTCCTGGAAGGGCTGGGTTTGGTTTGACTGGCTGCTAAAGTCCTGACTGCCCCAAGTGGATGTTGTTTTGTTTACATTCCAGGGGAAAAATTACTCAGCCACTTCTGAGGACGATGCAGAAAAATCTGTTTTTCCAGTTCCAGAGAAGTTGCTGTTTTTGTGAAGGGCTCGAGGGGGTGGAACACTACTGTCTGGCAGTGGAATGGTGCTCGTTAAGCAACACCTCTTGATGTTCCCGTAAAAAAACTGGCTTTGGCTTCACTGCTTGGGAAGCTGATCACAGAGAACAGAGTTTGTCCCTGGGATTTGTCCTGCTCCTGGCACCTGCTGCACATGCTTGTGCACGTGGGAAGAGATTTTCTGGAAAAGTGAGGGAAAGGTCCCTGTTGTCTTTGCCGCAGGTCCAGGTTCTCAGGCCAGGCTTTGTCAGCGTGCTTTGTCCCGTAGGCTTTGCCAAACTCTTCCCGATGTTCCTGTGCACCTTAGGCAGTATCCAGAGCCCTGAGCCTTCTGCACAGGACTTGGAAACCAAGGGGAGCTCCCCTCGGAATGTGGGATGCATGGACAAGAGCTCTTTCCTGGGACACTTTGTGTCTGAATACAGCGCGTCCTGAGATGCCGAAGAAACAGGCTGAGAAGTCAAGTCGTGGGCTGGCTGGGCAGTGTCTGCGTTAGGTGTTCCCCGTAGGAAACACGTTGCTGTTGATCCTCGCCTCGAGATTCCCAGGAGACCAGAACTTGGTGGGAGAGCGGTGTGGCTGGGCTGGTTTGGGACAGCTCTTCACACCTCGCTGGGTTCTCTTCTCTGATTTCTTCCCTGCTCTTTGCCCACAGAACTGGTACAAAAGGTCAACAAGATGATCGCAGCGGGGCAGTACGGGAGGCTCTTCGCTGTGGTCCACTTCGCCAGCAAGCAGTGGAAAATAACCAGTGAAGACTTGATTATGATGGACAATGTGCTGGAGGCTGAATGTGGAGACCGAATCCGGATGGAAAAGGTGCGGCGCCTGCTCCCCCAGTGCTGTGCGGCGTGTGGGGCCTTGGCAAACTGCCTGCGAGCATTCCTTGAGGCAAAGCCCGTAGCCAGTTTCTAAAGCCACGTCCTGGAGAGCTCCTGTTGGGTCTCAGTCCAGCTATCTGCTTTGCCTTAGTTTTGTTCCCATTTCAGCTACTCTGTTCGAGATAATATTACTGTGATTTCTGTTGAGCAGGGTTGGAACGAGTCCTACCAGACTCTTAAGAGACAGATTTTTGTCGTGCTAATTTAATCCAAAAAAAGAAAATTACAGTTGTTTCTAGAGGCAGCAACCAAAGACTGTGTTTACCTTGAGACTGCAACACCCAAAATACTCGTGGTGCTCCCAGGGGGACTGTGGCTGCTCCGAGCTTTGCTAGATCCTTATCACGCTGTGTTGGGTGGAGGCAGAGGGATGGTGCACACGGGAGAGCTGCCAAGATGCGATTCAGTATCTTTATCCTCCACCATGGTTAACTAGCAGGAACTTGCAGAGGCTCGTTAATCCAAATCCTAAATTAAAGATCATGAAGCAGGATTCTGTTGGATTAATGTCAGTTGTTAGAGCCAAGCCAGCAGCTGAGGAGAGCCGGCCAGTTTTTCTCCTCACGCATTGCTTTGAAGGCCGGATTTGAGGCAGATTTTTAGACATTCCTTCAGCTGTGTCCTGCATCCTTGTATACAGCAGAGCAGGGATTTGTGTGGAGCAGCCAGCTGGGAATGCAAAGGTCTAGGCGGGAGTGAAGAAGGTGAAAAACTTGCCTAACCCTGTAAGCCTCTGGGGATTTTACTGGCAAGTATCTGTCCAAAACAAAAGCCAGAACATCTCATGATGGTTTATGTGTTGTTTTTAGCTGCTGCCAGACGGTTGGTGGGGGGAAGGAGGTGATCTGAGAGAAATGCCACCTCTTCTCCCACTCCATTATCCTGCCTGCTCCTTTCAACAGGCAGCTGGTTGAAATGCCCTCAAACAAAAGGGCCAGTCCCTGGGGTGGTGAATGCCCCCACATGTTCTTTATTGCCCATCTTGAGGGGCCTTGTGGTGGAGAATGAGGACAGTGTTTCTCTCTGAGGATCTGAGGCAAGTGCTATAAAACTCCAGTGGTTTCAGGAGCTGCCATTCACTCGAATCCCACACAAGGCCTATTATTCTTCTTCCCTGTTTTGCTTTTCCTATCTTTTACAACTGTTGGTGAGCCAGAACAGAACGGTTCAGTGTGTTCTGATCAGCATGGAAGATACTTCTGGAGCGTGTTTCAGCAGGATAAGCTGTCCTGGGAGTCTGTCAGTGCGTCTGTTCTCGCCTGTTAGCTGCCATTCCCACCAGCCCTCCCCAGTAACAGTGTCGGGTTGGAAATGTGTGCAGGCCTGGTTTTAAGCAGTTTGACTCCTTTCTGTGGACTGTAGAATTTGGAAGATACTTGAATTTCTGCTGGGACAGCAAACCAGTGATCTGTGCCTGATTTAATCCCATAGGTTTTGCTGGTTGGTGCTGACGACTTCACGCTTATTGGAAGGCCACTCCTGGGGTAAGATGTCTCCTACGAGAATTATCTTTAAGACATGTTTTGTACTTCAGTGTAGCTTCAGGGCTCCTCCAGTCCCTGAAACCGAAGAGAAACCTGGATTGATCAGCACTAGCTTTTTTCCCCAGCCTCATGGCTTTTGAAAGAGTCCCCCATAAAACAAGCTGAGCAGTCTCTGCTGCCTCGAGCCGTTGCCACAGCACCAGGGCAGAGCAGCCGTGCCCGTTTCTGAGGTAACTGTAGGATGTTCACCTCTCTTGGGGTCGGATATTTTTCTCATGGTATAAGCCTTGCACAAACCAGCAGTAAATCTTGCTCTTCCACATCTTTACGCTCTCACCCTAATTTTGGTGATAGTCATCTTGGAATAACCCAGAAATCCTCTCCCCTCCCTTAATCTCTTAATTTGACTTGTTTTTTCTAAACCATTTATTTTTGCCCTCGTCTTAACCCAACAGGAATTATTCTTAGAGTTCTTAATTTTCCTTTCTTCCCAGTCACATAGTCCAGCAATCACAGAACTGAGGAGGAGGAGTTTAGCCCCTTGGCACCATCTCCATCCCAGTGCTACAGGACTTGCTGTACAGACTGGCAGACTGGCTGCTCCCTCAGCCTTTTCTTTACCAGAAGGAAGTGGTGTGAGGACCAGGAGATCTGCTCAGCTCTTAGCGTGAGCCAGAAGCCAGGTCATGAACTGGTGTTTTCCCCAGAACAAGAGGTTTTAGCAGTAAAACACAAGTCAAGATAAAATGAGTTGTAGGTCTCAAAGTACCTGGCAGCTCTGGTGGGGTCTGGTCACAGCCTAAACCACACATTGAAGCCTGAGCTTGAACCACAGCAACTTTGGCAGAGGGTGGTCAGATAAGGAAGAACTTGTACCGCTGAGCGTTACTTCTTGGTGGGCTGTAGATTTGGGTTAGAAATACCACGTGGTTTCAGACTGGTTTCATCTCTGAGTGCTTTCTGTGGTGCCAGGGGGATGCTGGTGTTTTAAGAGTTACTTGGAAGGTGTTTTTACAGTTGATAACACGACTTTGGTGGCATTGGTGGTACCTGCCTCGGGTCCCTGTGTTAGGACTTCGAGGGCTGCCAGTCCTTTGAACAGTGCCGCAAACAGATGTGGAACAGCAGATCGCCGGGAGTCACTGAGGTATTGCCAGATGTTGAGATACCTTGTGGAAGACTTTAGGAAGCGGAATCTCATTTTTAGGACTAGAAATGTCATCTTGCAGGTGTTGAAATGAGAGCCCACGTCCTGCAGAGAGGGCTATGCCTTGTGTTGAGGAGCACCGTCCTTCACCTTCCTCCCATAGCTAGTGGCCCTGGTGGGGGTTCTCTCCAGCCCCCAGTTTGTACACTGCGCTTGGGCTGTGGCCCGAGCCCCAGGAACTCTGGGACAGGAAGAAAACCAGCTGTTCAGTCCCTGCAGGTGCTCTCCATGTGTGTGGAGAGCGGTGTCAGCTGCTTGAGGCAGACCAGACCGCACATCTGCCGGTGTTAGCTGAACTCCAGTAACCTCTGCACAGGAAGATCGGTGGGAGGAGGAAGCTGACCAGGCAGAGTGAAGGGCTGGTGGGGAGGTGCCACCCTCCCTCCAAGCTGCAGGGAAACTTCCCGAGTCCCCAGCTCCGCGATACGGGCCGAGGAAAGGAAGGAAAGCAGACCCCGCCGTGTCACCACCGGCAGCGTGGACTGCCGTTCCTTCTCATCGTTCCCACTTGTGCCTAAACCACAAACATTTTGGAGGGGAGATAAGAGGTCAGATGTAAACAAAGGCGGTTTTGTTTTTCTGCTGTTTTAAAAATAACCCCTTCAGTGAAAGCTCGCACCAGCGTCTGCGTAAGACGGGTCGTTACAGCCACGCTCCCTGTTCGGGCTCAGCGGTGGGTAGGAACTTGTCCTGCTTTGGACAGATGGTCATGTTTTAGCAGTCAGATACCTCCCAAGATGACGCTCCTCTAAAGCCTTAGAAAAACAGCAGCGCAACAAAACATATCTGCGTGGCAGAGGCTATTCTGGGAACTTGTAGCTGGCTTCTGCTCTGGAATCTGGTGGGGTTTGTGTTTGCTCAAGTAACTTGCTGTCTGGCCGGCTGGCACGAGGGTGTCGAGCAGCGTGCAGCCGCACTTCGTGTAGCTGGACCCCGCAGAACTTGTGCTCTTCTCAAGCTGTGGTTAGCAGTGAGCGTAACCGTGGGGGCGTTTCTGTTTCAGGCCGTCACTCGGGTGCCCGCAGCCGCTTTAGACCTGAGCGAAGCGAGCGGTGCCTCTGTGAGGAAGTTTTGCTTATTTCCAGACAAAGCAGAGCCCACGGGAATTCTTTCCTCTAGCTGAACCTTGCTCTTTCTCCTGCTACCTGCCCGTTTTTGCAGTGGCTTCGGTGGAAAGGACAAAGGGCCTTGGACCTGTCCTTTTCCCAGAGAGCCAGGCTGGGATTCACTTTCCTTCCGCAGGGAGTGAGCGAGCTTCTCCGTTGAAGTTATTACCTCTAAGAGTTACGATCCTTTGGCCTTGTGCATTGCCTGGATCTTTTTCACTGTTTGATGACAACAGCTTTCAGCTCAGCTTAGATCTACATGATTTCAGTGTGAATTTCCTTTGCCTCCTGCAAGGTCTGAGAGATGTGCTTTGTCACGAAACATTCTGCTGCTGGAAGCTGCAGGGCCCGACTGTCTGTGTCAGGCTCTGGGAAATGTGTGACCCCCTTTTTATTTTTATGGACATTCCAGTCATACCTAAAACATTTGATAAAGATTTTTTGGGTTTTTTTTTTTTCCCCTTGGACACTATTTTGCTGAGAACTTTTCTGTTCATATGCACTTCACCAGCAAGTTGGTTTCTTCTGAGCTTCAGCCCTCAGCCAACACGTCCCAGTGCTTTGTCCAGCAGAGAAGGACTCACCAGGGCCTGTAGGAACTTGAACATTGACTTGCAGAATGAAGCCACACTTGGATACTCGACTGTCTCAACAGTACCCTTAAAGATTTGCTTGATAGCCTGTCAATATCTGAGCAATGTGGGGGACACTCATCTGCAGGTCTGTGCCCGTATTTCTCCCCGGGGCCCAGGACGGTGCAGTCCAGTGGTGCGAGGTGCATTGGGGCTAGCTTGGCCGTGCTGCTGCAAACCCTGGCTCTCCTGAGAGCCGCACAGAGACTTCAGTGACCCAGTGGCTTTATCTGGCCTGGCTGCTTTCCAGTTTCCCCATGTGACCAGCACCAGCGAGTTTCTTACATGCCTTTGCAGTCCCAGGCTGTGAGAAGGCAGTGGGAGTTCAGCTTTGCCCTCAGAGGGCAGGACCGAGACCCTGGAAGCTCCCGGACTGCAGCAGTGAGACGTGGCCAGCCCCTGAGCGTGGCCCGGGCTCGGTTCCTTCCCGCGTTGCAAAGCTTGCGTGTGTTCCAGTAGCGCTGTCGGCTCTGTCGCTGGGCTGAATCCGGGAAACTTCCTTCAGCTGGGGTGTCAGGGTCACCCCCTGGTCTCTGAAAATCTAGATTATCTCATGTCTCTTTTCCGCTGGGCTAGCAGATGGATCAGTTTTCTCCTCTGGCTGCCCTTCCCTCCTCCCCAAGGATTCAATCTCTGGTATTGATTACACCCCAGAGGGGCAATGTTAAGAGCGATGGTAAATGTCTCGAAGCCTTTGGCCTCCCGGTGACCTTGCTGGAACAGCTGGGCTAGATGGGCGTCCCCTCTTGCCCCCCTTAAGTGCAGACAGGGTCGTTTGTCAGGAAAATGTTCTTTAAATGTCTTCTAGAGATGAAGTGAGCACGCTAATGAATTTTTAATGGTGTTCCGCAGTGATGCTGCACAAAAGAGCGTCTCTTCCTCCTCCGTTAAAACCACGCTTTCCAAAGCTTTAGGCTGGCTCTTGTCTGGAGGCTCTTAATCTTCCCGGCGAGGAGTTGCTGTGTGGACAGGTAGCGGGTCCTCCAGCACGTGCTTCAGACCACCTTGGGTTCCAGCTCTGGCATTTTTCAGACAGCAGGTAGAAATCACAGTGCTCTCTTTGTAACTTCAGCAGGACTTCTTTTCTCAGAGCTCTGCAGAATCCCTGGGTGGGCAGGAGGTGTGTTTGTGTGTGTCGGTAAGGTAATGTGGAGGAAGTACGGGACATATTCTTGTCTTCATCTTCATCCTCAGGGAGAGAGGATGTTCACCTGCGAGAGCTTCCACGTGTAGGAATGAGATCTAGAAATAATTGGAGTCTTTGAGTGGTCCCACCACTCAACCTGAGCTCCCTGAGCTGCGAGGTGGGAGGAGTACGTGGTTCCTCAGTGAGTCTCCGTCTTCTCTTCCAACCTGGGGTAAACAAGCAGGACAGACCAGGAGTGGGATGCAGAGGAGGCGTGTGGGAGGAGAAGCAACTTGCTCCAGCAGCCCATTAGCTGTGCTTCCTGCTGAAACGGCGGGACACGCTCTTTTCACTGAGCTTTGCCAGGACTTATTCAGGTGATCAAGGTGAGAAGACTTTCTCCTAGCTGTCTGTGATGCTTTCTGGAAGGAGGAAGGACTTGTGTTGACCAGCATAGCACAGGAGGAGCAGCCACGGGTGGGTTTCACCTGTCCTATAAGCAAAGCAGGATGCATAAAATCCCATGAACGTGCCAGGGGAATTTATCTTACAGCAATTGTACAGGTTCCTGCAGGTTCGTCTTCCTGCTGCCTCTGTGGCCGATGTTACCCCTCACGTGGCAGAGGTGCTGCCCCGCAAACCCCCACGTCCCGTGGCTGGTCCATGTACAGCACCTCGAGGCTTTTGGTCTTGCTGACAGACCTCCCTCCTTCCATGGTGACACTGTTGTCCCTGTGGATCTGGGCTCTGTAAGGCAGGATGTCTTCTCTGTGTGTCGCTTTTCCCCGGAAACCTGCCCACCAATAGGAGGAGAGTGTAAATAATTAAAAAGCGATACTTTAAAAATTCCTTTTTCAGGAAAGATCTGGTCCGTGTGGAGGCTACTGTGATCGAAAAGACGGAGTCGTGGCCGAAAATCAACATGCGCTTTCGGAAGAGGCGCAACTATCAAAGGAAGAAAAGTAAGATGAAGAGAACACAGAGTTTCCTTCCCTGGGGCTTTGTGGTGGGTTGGAGGGGGAGGGATTGTGACACAAGGGCAGTGGTGGGGAGGGACACTCATGGACCACATCCCAGGAGGCCGGTGGCACAGCACCTCCTCCAGCCTGTGTGCCCACTGTTTTCAGAGCACGGGGACTTAACGTTCCCTTGGTCCAGCAGCCTTTGTTAAGAGCCTTGCAAAAGACTTTGCTGGAAAAAAAAAAAAATCCTTGGCAGAAAAGCAATTTTGTTCTTTCCAGAGCTTTAAATACTGGATGTGTAATCGCAGAGATTAGCAAGTCCTAGCAGGACCCCATTGCAGGCTTTTCATGGAATCATAGACTTGTTTAGGTTGGAAGAGATCTTTAAGCTCATTGAGTCCAATCATGCCCCCAGCACTGCCAGGGCACCACTAACCCCTGGCCCTCAGCACCACATCTCCACGGCTTGGAAACCCCTCCAGGGATGGGGACTCCACCACTGCCCTGCCCAGCCTGGCACAGCCCTTCACAGCCCTTCCCACCAAGAAATTCTTCCTCAGCTCCAACCTCAACCTCCCCTGGTGCAACTTGAGGCCGTTTCCTCTTGTCCAGTCACTTGTTCCTTGGCAGAAGAGCCCGACCCCACCTGGCTCCAAGCTCCTGGCAGGGAGTTGTGCAGAGCCAGAAGGTCTCCCCTGAGCCTCCTTTGCTGCAGGCTAAAATCTTGATTAACAGATGATGGCCCCTTCCCAGATATGACTGTGAGAGAGAAAAATTACACCTGTTTTTTTATGTAATGGATGCTAAAACCTTGAGCAGCCTGACTTGGTCCCACAGGAGCTCTGCCTGGACCTCCTGCTGGTGCCACACCAGTGGTACGCAGCTGTCCAACCAGCGTGGCAGCATCTGCCAGCGCACCCCTCCTAGGAGCCCGCACGCCTTGGCTTGCCTTCGGCCGATGTAGCTGAGCCAGCAGGAGCCTTCTGAAAGGTACACCACAGATTTGTGCTGATTTTTTTTCTCTTTTCCTTCTTTTTCAGTCATTCAGAACCCACAGACTGTCCTTCGGATAAACACCATCGAAATATTCCCCTGTTTGTCGTGACTGATTGACTGGCTGTTGTGTGGCTTCGGTTTATTATTGCTTTAGGTAATGATGGAAGTAAAACTGCCTCGGCACTGGGAAGTTCTGGCCTTGCTGCTGTCGGAAATGGAAGTCTACATGTACTTTCTTTAAAAGAAAAAACAAAAACGAAATGAAATATTTTTTTTAAACTATTATTTCAGCCTTGCTGGTGTTTATTTGTCAGGAGTTCCAAACAACCCAGCCTCCCCTGGTGGCTCTCAAGCCGTTTCATGCCAGCTGGCTCTACCTTTGCCTGCCCACCTCTCCACGTCCTTGAGGAACTCGGGCTCTCAGCTGTGTCTTACAAACCCCTTGGGTTTGGTCATGGGGGAAAAGGGCCACCCGCCTCCCCCATCCCTGAGGTGAGGCTCCGAGCCTGGCAGGCAGATCCTGCGTGTAGAAGTTGATTTAAGGAGCCCGTTGCTGTGCTCAGTTACTGGTGTCCTTGCAAGGTCCCCTACGCTGGGACTGTTTGTGCACTCGCAGCTCTCAGGGGGGCTGCCGAGCTGAGGTATCCTCTGGATAAACACTCATTGTTCTCCACCGGCTGCAGTTACATCACTGTAAACAGGTGAGATGGTTTTTAAAGACTCTGAAGTGTCACTTGGTCCCTCTCCCCCTCCCTCTTCCTCTCCTGACAAGCTGCTCTGCTCAGATGTCTCCAGGCACTGGGTGGCTTCAGGGAGTCTCCTGGGATAGTGTGGCCCACAGCAAAGTGGGACTGAAGGGAGCAGTGAAACAAGGTATCTGCAGGATCCCAAATCTACTCTTCCTCCCAGAGCTGAGCAATCACTCTCCTAGAGGTGAGACAAAGTCTTTCACAGCCATAAATTGTCCCTGTAATACCATCCGAATGACAGGTTGCTCAGACTTGACCTACTGAGTGGATTTCCGCATCTAGATCTCAGCATTTTCTCTCTGCTCTGTGAGCTGGGCACCGTCACTCGCTGAGCAGCCTGTAGAAGGACAGTTTGGTTCAGCAGGTGTCTTCAGCCAAGGTCTGCGTGTTCTGGACTGTGGTAACAGCCAGGAGGAGTTTCCCAGAGCTTTCAGCAGACTCTTGGGGTGTCTGTCGGATTCCCAACAGCTGCCATGAGAAGTGGTAAGTGGGCCCAGCTCCCCTTGTCACTCCTCGCGTAAGTCAGGAGGAAAGTCCACTTATGGGTGTCCTTATGGACCCCACTGTGGCTCCTTTGTAGGACCAAGGTTGCCCACAAGCCTGTGCTGAAGGAAATGCTGGTTTTGAACATAACTAGAACATAGAATTGTTTTGGTTGGAAGAGACTTTTAAGGTCATCAAGTCCAACTGTTCCCCCAGCACTGCCAGGTCACCACTAACCCATGTCCCTCAGCACCACATCTCCATGGCCTGGAAACCCCTCCAGGGATGGTGCCTCCACCACTGCCCTGGGCAGCCTGGACAACCCTTGTGCAGAACAAATTGTTCCTTGTGTCCAACCTCAACCTCCCCTGGCACAAATCCTATCTCAAATCTCCCAACTCCGTATAAACCTTCAGGAGGTCACTTTAGGTGCCCTAAACAGCAAGCTTGGTGGTTCAGGCTGCGTTCCATCTTGCCTGACCAGCTGGAGAAAGCTCCAGGCGTGCTCGGGTTAAGCTGGCTCTCTAGTCGCTGGAGAGAGCCGGTCATCGGCAGAGGCTGACTCATCCCTTCCCCTTTGGGATCGTCTGGCACGAGCAGCCCCTGGGAGAGGCTGTTCCTGCTCCGCTGCCCGTGCGGGGCCGTTGGACACCCAGGTTTTAAACAGCCAAAGGTCAGGGACCTTTCCGCGACCAGCTTTGGTCGTGGTGTCCTTGTTTCCAAGCTCTTAAAAATGGCATGGGGTTGGGGGGGAGCCTCTCCTCCAAAAATCATCCTCCTCCTCTTCCTCCCTCCAGATCCGCACCAGGACCGCAGAGCCCAGCAGCAGTGGCGAGCTGGCACGGGCACCGACAGACCGACAGACCGCTCAGCGGCCAGCGGAAACCGCCTTGCCAGCTAGAGAAATCTGCGTTTCTTGTGGCGTGTGGGCTCGGAAGCAGGGTGTGTGTCTTGGCGGCGAGAGGATGGGGGGGAATTTTCTGTCCTGGCCGGCTGAAAATAAAGACGACAGACTTCGAGGCTCAGAAACAGGGAGGAAGAGCCCGGTGTCGATGCGAAGGAAATGGCAAATGGCTTCAGCTTGGCAAAGCTGGTCCTCTGGAAATGGAATTCTGATCCAAGTGAGATACTCTATGAAATTTGGGTCACTTCCTAGCATTTTAGGGGGAGAAAAATGAGGGAAGGGAAAATTCAACCAGTATCAGGAAGTCCTGATCCAAAGTCCTTGTTTTGGCAGTCTTACCATATAAAATTAGAGCCAAATACCCAGGTTTTATTGGAATGATGCATTTGGGCTGAGGAAAGTTGGATTCTTTTTGACGTTTTCATCAAGGGAACTTAAAGAAAAAGCTTTTTGCTGTTCCAAGGGGAAGCAGAACCCCCCCCGTTCTTCTCCAGATTGAAGTCACAAGTCCCCGTTTGGCTTCGCACGTTGGAGGTGGCCGCCTGTGATCCTCTCCCGGCCGCTCAGCGCGGTTTGCCACGCTTACGTAGCTTAAGAGCCGACATTTCTCAACAGCGCTGGCTTTGTTTTCATAGTGGAAATGTATCTGTCAGGACAAAACAAGATGTCTGCGCAAGATGCAGGACAGCGTGTCAGTTCAGGGAGGATTTGGAGGGATGCTTTGCCCACTCTCCGAAGCTGAGGCATCCACGTGGGTCAGACAAGACCCAGGCCTAAGCTCCTGCTGCCGGAAGCGCAACCGCGGCGCTTGTCCCGCGGGATCCCCTCGCCACTGCTTGGCTCTGTGTAAATCCGGATCCGCTGCCCGGAGCAGAGGGCACCTCTGAGTCAGAGCCCAGTTCCAGCGCCCGCTGCCCGCAAAGCCACCAGCTGCTCCGCTTTCTCTGTCGCGCTTTCGAAGAACGTCGGCGGGACTCGGCTCCGTCCCGCGGCAGAAGGGCAGCGGGCCTCGCAGCGCTGGCGTTCTGCCGCAAGAAGGAAGCGTTGTTTTCTGGGCTGCCGGGGGCTTTGCTGGGAAAGCGCTGTCGGGAGGCGCCTCTGCTGCTCTGCCAGCTCCGCTCCGGCCTCGCTTCGCTCCTGCGTGTCCCTGGCTCGAGCAGGAGCGCCTGGGTGCAGCGGCCGGGATCCCTCTGGACCCCAGATGTGACACCCCCGGGGCCCCCTCGCTCCCAATCCCATGCCTGCTCCGGCGGAGCAGAGGGAGATGTTTATCCGAGCCGTAATTAAACAAATGGAGCGTGTTGTTGGACCAGAGGTCAGAGAACCGCTGGCCTGGCTGAGCGTCAGCCGTGGACTGTGCAACCTCAACTCATTTGTGGCCGTGGATTGGTTTTTTTCCTCCCTTCCAGCTACAGATGCTTTCAAGGGTTGGTTTGGAGCGAGGTTTCAATCATTTAAAAGGCTAATTCAGTCCTAAACCCTCCGATGGACCTGATGATCTTAGAGGTCTTTTCCAACCTTAGTGATTCTATGGGTCACAGCTGCTCGGATGCCAAGTCTGCAGCTTCGAGGTGCCCGGATTTGGGTTGTGCAGCAAGACAGCAGGAAGATAATTACCGTGGTGGAGGGGGACACGGCCCATGCTGGTTGTCCTGCAGGACAGCTTCTGCAGCCTGCTCCAGAGCTTTGTCTGGACAAGTTTTAAATTACCTACATGATGGGGTTCCTCTTCCTTCCCTTGGCAAGTCGTTCTGTGTTCTAAAATAAGCTTCCCAAGCCAGGCCATTCCTCGCTTCCTGTCGTGAGGGACCATTAATTGTGCGGTAGACGTGGTGAGTGTCAGCCCCTGTCCTTCCCGACGGCCCGTTTCTGCCGACGAACAAAAGCACATGAAACTCTCTGGGGCCCAAGGGCCAGCAAAGGGATTTAGCGACTTGGTCCTGATCTTTGGGTCTGCTTAACATCCCTGTGCTCCACCGTGTCATGAGCTGCAGGCGTTTATCCTGCTGAAGTGGCAAAGCAGCCTGAAAAGTTCTTAGGACGTGTTGTTTGGGCCACTGGGGTGGAAGAGAAACGCTGATGATGTGCCCCTTTGGTGTGTTTTTTTTCCTCTCTCAGCTTTGCGAGGGCGTCTTTGAACTCTTACGTGGAGCCAGATTTATTTTCTCAGCGTGATCTGGCCGCGCTTTGGCTGCAGAGCGAAATGCGCTTGAGCGGCTGGAAATCGGCAACAGGCAGAATGTGACACCAGGAAACCGTGTGGGTTTGGTTTCTCCTGTGAGGTTTCCTTGCCTCTTGTGACCTGGAAAATTGCCCCTTCGTTAAGAGGAGAAAGGGGCCGCCCCACCACCGGGGCCGGGCTGGTGCAAAGCCCCGACAGAGAAGTCAGACAGCGGCCAGCACGCCGGGGCGTGAGCGAGCGCTGCGACAAGGTGCCTTTCATCTATTTTCTCTCTCCCTATTTATAGAACACGAGGGAAGCGACAAGGACCCGAGTCCCTGCTCTGGCCACGTCTCTGCCTGGCTGCTAGAGCAGCTTTGGCAGGGCTGGGGCAACGTCAGGGCTTGATTTCAGCAGGAACAGAGCGAGCCTGCAAAGCCACTGAGGAAGGAGAGGGCCCCGAAGCCCGAGAGCACTTGTTAACTGCGCGCTGGCTTTGCTATAGCAACCAAAAATACATTTATTGACAGGGCAGCGTGGCTTCAGCCATGTTCTTGGAGAGCATTCCCTGACAGCCCCATCTGACTTTAACTTTCAGGAGGCAGCGGAGCTCACCGCGTGCGGGGCCGTCTCACCAGAAGCCGTGGTTGTGGAGTCGTTAATGAGTGACCATTAGATCATAGAATCACAGAATTTTCAGGGTTGGAAGGGACCTCAAAGATCATCCAGTTCCAACCCCCTGCCATGGCAGGGACACCTCCCGCTAGACCAGGTTGCTCAGAGCCCCGTGTGATACGTGAGTTGGAAACGTGGGGTTTGAACCCTTTGAGCGGGTGCTCGGGATGAGCGAAACCTCGTGGGACCAAAGCTTTGAAATAGCCTGATCATGGGGCTGCAGACTCCAAAGTTGACCTGAAATGGGGTTGGTTTCTACATAAATCTTCTAGTGTCCTGCACCTTCAGGTCATCTAATGGAGAGAAAAGGGGACGGCTTTTATTTTACCTTCCTTTTCTGAATAAAACCAAACACGCCACTTCTCTTCCTTTCAGAAGCAGCAAAGTTCGATTTTTGGGGGACCTCTCAAAATAGCCGATGATCCATCATGGATTTAGTTTGGACCATGGTGTGGGACTCCCGTGAGGTGATTTGGTTCTTCATCTGGTTGAGGACAACATTTTATTTTGGCTGGGTTTTTGTTTGCAGGGACACGATCCACGGGTGCCTTGGGCCTCGTTCCCAGTGCAGACTCCACATCTTTAAAAAACCGGCAAGTATGGAACAGCCTGACCACAAATATTTCAACAGAAAACAATCTCTGCTCCACCCACTCTCACCGGCCGGTGCTGCAGGTGCGTTGTTAGGCTGGAGGTGGCTTATTCAGCGATGGCAGATGATAAAGTCACGTTTCCATTGTTGTCCATCTGAAAGGTCCCCAGCAGACGTGGGGCCGTGCAGGCGCTGGTGCTGAGTGCGCGTGTGGCTTGACCAGGGGGCCAGGCAGCAGCTCCTGCTCCAGGGAGAGAGGAACCTCCCCTGGGAGCCGCGGAAGTCGGTATTTGGGATTCCGCCAGCCAGGAACCTGCTGGCCCACTCCTGCCTTTCAAAATGCAAGGATTGATTTTTGTTTTTTTTCCATGAAATTTGACCAACTTTTTTCACAAAACTCGCAGGAACAGAATTTTCTCTGCGGCTTGTCTCACTGTCACATTTGACTGAGATCGGGCAATATATTCAAAAATGGCATTGAAGAGGATCAGGCAAGACAGAGAACTTGATTGCAGGCATCTCATTTTTCTTAGGAAGTGGGGCTAAAAATAGGAAAGGAACATAACGGAGGCTTCTTTTTCTTGACACGCCCTCCCTTCCCCAGCTGGGAATCGGCTTATGTCCTGAAATCTGAGGTTTATTGCTCTTGCCGTTGTCTTCTGGGCTCCAGATGTGGTGGAGCCATGAACGTGTCCCTCGTCAGCTTCGGAGAAGCGGAGCAGGACAGAGTTGTCCCGAGCGGCAGATGCACAGAAGGGCACACGCGGGGGAGCGCAGCGTGTGATGGCGAGGTGGCTTTTTGGGTGAGCTCTGCTTGCTCCCCATGGAGAACCCTCTGGGCCTCCCCGGTTGTATCCAGGGCCCGTCTCTCCAGCCAGAGCTTCGCCCTGGTGGCATTAACGGCTCCGTCTGTCCCGTTGGCAGCAGCAACACTTTGACAACCCCTCACCCGGCTCAAGGTGGGACACCCACTGAGGCGCTGGCTGTGTGCTGATGTCTTCTGTAGGCATCAGCGATGTTTACTTTTGACACACGGTCTATAAATATCGGGTGGGTTTCGTGTTCCCTTGAACACCATCCCTGGTGATGTGCGGATGGTCGGTGCTCTGCTGCAAGCAAAGTCACCCGGGATGGTCAGGCAGAGACGTCCCCGTGCCAGAGAAGTGACTAAAGCCATCAGAAAAGAGACCAAATCCCTGGTGCAGGCGTTTGCTCCGCACCCTTGGTTGGGTCTGCTCTGCTGGAGTCACCCGTGTGTCTGTCCGCAGGGACAAGCTGAAGACAATTGAGATGCTCCAAGTCCTTTCCCTTCTTCCCAGCCGCGTGCTGCCGGTGCCCTCGCTTGTGCACGCACACCCACATCACCCCGGCTCCAGGTACGTCCTGCCGCTGCCTCCGCACAGCCTCACAACGCTGCTGGCCAGAGCTCCCGCCGGCCGGTGCCAGGCCCGATGTGAAGTCTTGGCTCTTGGGTATCGGCGGGGATTTGGTCTGCGCGAGCCAGGATTGACTCTGGACCGCGCTCGACGTCGAGGCGAGGGCTGGGCCATGTGCTGCCACCGAGCTGGGGCCGCCCAGCCCCGTGTGGTGAGGACCACGCTGTGCCTGAGGGTGGGATGGAGGGGACAGACCGGGGGCCAAGCCGACTTGTCTCTATTGGCTTGTCTCTGTTGACTTGTCTCTATAGACTTGTCTCTATTGGCTTGTCTCTGTTGACTTGTCTCTGCGGACTTGTCTCCATTGACTTGTCCCTGCGGCCCCGTCCCGCGGGCAGAGCGGCTGCGGAGCAGTGCCGTTTCTCGCAGGGACGGCGGGTCCGCCCCGGGCCGTGCTCCCCGCGCTGG
>VZZY01019079.1:686928-719260 GCA_013400335.1 Eurystomus gularis | reverse complement strand
GGTCACGTCGGGGCTGCTGCGGCCCCGGGGACCGGCCGGAGCCCTGCCCGTGTGTGCCCGGGACGGGGACAGCCGCGAAACGCGCTGCAGCCGAGGCACCTTCGCCTGGCTGGTGGCCAGCGGCTTTGGCTCTTGGTGCCGCTCAAGTGGTGCTTCCATATACAGTAACCGGCGAGCTCCCAGAAACCATCGTGGAAAACCATCGTTTCCCTGATTCCGGTAACGGAGGCAGCTCCTAGACCTTGATTTAGCGGCGCAGTACTGGGGAGTGGGAGCAGGGGAAGGGGGCTCGGCTCTGGCGGTGCCCGGAGCGCTGAGCGGGGTTCCACCACGCCTGCTGCTTGGCCTCGAAGTCCCTGCGAGCAGGTGGAGCGGCCAGCGGTGGTTGTACAAAGTGTACCAAGCGCTTTGGCTCGCCCCCCAGCCCGGCCTGCGCGTACGGGAGCTCCAGACCCCTCCTGCGAGCAAGCGAGAGGCCGCCGTGCCCCTCTGTGGGGTGGGATCACACCAGGGGGCTCTGAAGATGCCTCCAGCGGGGTTCAGCCCCGGTGCCCACCCCGGTGGCTGCTGCCTCAGGGCTGGGCATTGCGTGGGGCCGATCGGCAGGGCCTGCGGCTCAGCTCCGAGGGCACCTGCACCCCTCGAGGCCCTTCGGCCGAGCTTTTTTTTGCCGTCCTCTTGAGCTGTGACAGGAGCACAGGCCGTGGAGTCAGGGCAGAGGGAGGTAATCGATACTGGCTCAGGCAGAGAACCGGAGCATGCCAGGAACCGGGAGCAGCCCCGGGAATGGCAGGCATGCGATCCCTGGGGGCCAGCCCTGGCACAGGGTCCCTGTCCCCTTGGGTGCTGTCCTGCACGTCCTCTCCTGCAAGGGACAGCGTGTCATCTTCACTGGGTGCTGCTTCTCAGGCTGCCCGCCAGAGCCTGTGCCAGACAGAGCCTCTGAGAGCGTCCCCCAGCCCGGGGGGGCCCTTAACACCCGGCTTATGGACCGTGAGCATCTGGCCTGAGGGACCCGCCTGTGAAATGAGAGGAAGGCGTCAAAAGCATCATGAGGACGTGGGAGCTCCTGCGGGGCTGGGGAGGATGGGCAGTGGGAGGCGGCTGGTCCCCGCGGCAGGGGAGAGACGGGGCTGCTCGGGGGAGGAAGGGGTGCAGTGCGTGGGGATCCCTGTTTTGGGGAGGAGAAGCAGGGGAGGGTGAAGGCGGATTTCATCTGACCCCACCCCCGAGCTGCCAAGCTCCTGGTCCTGGTGGGATGGGAGCGGACCCCATGCTGGACCCCGAGCTGTTGCATCGGCTGCCTCAGGAAGCAGGAGCCAGATCCGGAGACATGAGGGGGCCGAGGGCGTGAGCAATCAAAGGGGCAATTAAAATCTGGGCAGCTGCAGAACCGGGGAGAAATCCTCCGTTCTCAGCCGAAGAGTCTGATTTTTTTGGAGCAGTTTGGAAATAGTCAAGATCGGGTGATCCGAGGTCCCGGATCCTCGGAGCAGGGGTGGGTTTGGGTGCAGCCCCATGGCCAAACCCTGTCTGTAGCTTAAAGATTCATCCCGAGCTGCACAAACTACCTGCAGGAGGCTGTATGCCTGGCCCCGCCGCCCTTGCGTTGTCTTCTGCTGCTGACACGGGCCAGTGTGAACTTCGCCGTCCTTCAGCGGGGAGCTGCGCTTACGGAACACGCGCTGGGGACCAACGATGCTGCGCTCACCAGAGACAAATCTTCTGCAGCAGCACGTGGGCGCGCAGGGCTCGGTGCATCGAACCATCCCACAGCAGCTCTGAGAGACCAAATCCAATATAAAATTAACCCTTCCAGCCTTGGGGCTCTCCAGGCAGGGCCCTTTCTCAGGTTACTTACGTTGGAGATGGGGAAAAAAAATTCCTTATAAGGCTGCGTGGATGTGCTGCCGCCGCTCCGCCTGCATCCGCTCCTTCCATTGGCAGCTTTGCTCGTGTTCTTGCGCTCCGGCCAATTTTTAATCGATTTAATTGGCTCCTCTTCTCATACACCACCATGTGCCCCGGCTTTGGGTGGCTGCCTAACGTAGGATACAGAATCAGGTGCTTTCTAGAAGTCGAGCCTGCCTCATCTCGCCTCCCCCTGATGCTTTGGTTGCCTGTGTGAAGATGCCGATGCGTGCCGGCCGCGGGCGCCTGCGTTATCTCTGCCGAGCAGTTGCTAAATTACACTCGTGTTCCATCAATCCCTCCTCTGACGAGCAGGGTTTGAAACCCAGAGGCGGCCAGGAGGGCGAGAGGATGTGAATCCCCCGAGCAGAAGCAGGGCAGGAGGAGCTGCCTGGGGCAGAGGTGCTGGGGCTGAGGAAGCAGAACGCCCAGCTCCGGGGGGAAGCCACGTTCCCAGGGAGAACACACAAATCCTGACCAGCACGGTGTGGCGGGCAGGGGAAGGACTTGGGGACCTTTGCCAGCTGGGACAAACTGCCCCCGAATTTCCATGGGGAAAGCGGTGTCGGTGCGGGAGCACATCAGTCCTGCTTGGTGTTGGCTTTTCATCAGCACCTTCTGGTTTCGAGGGGGTTTAACACAGTGTCCTGCTTTGGATGAGGTCTATTCTCCCTTCGCACCCCCGTTCTGTTTCCTTCCTCCTGCTGCGCAGCGTCTCTGTCCTGGGCACCACAGGACAAGCAGGACATTGAGGAACTGAAGCAGGTCCAGAGAAGGGCAATGAAGCTGGTGAGGGGTCTGGAAAGCATGGCTTATGAAGAGCAACTGAGGGAACTGGGGCTCTTTGGTCTGGAGAAGAGGAGACTGAGAGGAGACCTCATTGCTCTCTACAACTACCTCAAAGGAGGTTGTAGCAAGGCTGGTGTTGGGCTCTTCTCCCAAATTACTAGTGATAGAACGAGAGGAAATGGCCTCAAGTTGCGTCAGGGGAGCTTTAGATGAGAGATTGGGAAGAAATTCTTGATTGAGAGAGTGGTTGGGCCCTGGAACAGGCTGCCCAGGGAGGTGGTGGAGTCACCACCCCTGGAGGGGTTTAACAAATGAGGGGATGCAGCACTTGAGGCGATGCTCTAGTGGCTGGAGAGGTGTTGGGGTGAAGGTTGGACTTGATGATCCTGGTGGTCCTTTCCAGCCATCATGATTCTCTGATTCTAATTTCACTCTCTGCTCCTGTTGCCTCTCCACGCCAGCTCTCAGCCTCTCCTGTCCCCGCACAGCCTGTTCGTACCCGTTCACATCATTAACACGTCCAAGGGTGGGAGCGTCACTTCCACTAGCCGTGCTCCTGCCAGGTTCTGCACCGGACCGTGGGTGTCTTCAGCTGGGCCAGAAAATCACACTCGGGCACCGATGGGGCGTTCTCGGAGCAGCTGCACTGAAATGATGTGACATACAAAGGGCCATCAGAGGGTTTTGCTTTGAACGGGTGGATCTGCAGCACCCGGTGCCGGGATCGGCTCCTGAGCCTGGAAGGGCAATGGAATTAGCTCAGACCTTGAGGACCAAGAGTGAAGATCAGTTGTGTTGCTTCATGCTTTCCAAAGGCAAAGAGCGAGATGTTTCTGAAGCAACACCTAGGAGGGTGTTTGTGCTGCTGCCGGCTTTGCTCCCCGAAACGCAGCTCTGCAGGGAGCATCCGAGGGCAGGAGGAAAGCCCGCTCCTCTGCAAGCGTGGAGAGCTGCTCTCGGAGGTGTTGGTGCTTTCCACACCCACCCTCTTACATCCTAAAGGCAATTCCCTGCAGAAAGACATTCCAGAGAGCAGGGATGGAGAGGAAGATGAGTAGAAAAAGAAGCCTTTGGGCTTGGCCAGCGTGTCCTTCACTAGCAGAAGGGATCGTATTGTAGGGAGGTTGGACTAGATGACCTTTGGAGGTCCCTTCCAACCCAAGGCATTGCATGATTCTCTGATTCTATGATCTCAGGAGATGCAGTCGGTCACCTGGGGCGATCTCTTTTCAAGTCAGTTCTCCTGTGGAAGTGAAAGCTCCTCCAGCACTGAAGAGCTTCAGGGCCTGCATCCTGCCCTGCCTGCTTTGATGTCTGCTGAGCAGAGGAGGTGCAACCTTCGAACCTCCCGTGGCATTTGCTCTGTTGCTTTTTCAGCTGCACGGCCCAGGGCTGGGTTCCTGCAGCGCGGCCGTTGTGGGGCTGCTCCCGAGGGATCCCCGGCAGCCGGAGCTGTGGCGTTTCTCCTCGGTCCAAGCCCAGCTGCAAACGGCAGCCCCGCCATGCAGACACATCCCCACCCGTTGCCTCTCTGTGGCCGCTGGTCTCTGCCAAATCACCACCACCCCGTAATGATCCTGTCCTGGGTGAGACGATCCATCTGAGCAAGCTCTGTATGTCGTGTCCTCACGCTGTGCGTGGCTGAGCAGCACCTCAGCTTTGCCGTCGTTCTTCCTTCCCTGCAAGAGCCCAGGAGCGACCACTCGCTCTCGGCAGTCTCGGGCCCCAAGCCGTGGGTTCCTCTTGCCAGGCAAAGGACTTCTCCTGCTGTAAGCCCCTGGCACAGCTGTGGAGGCAAGTTCTCCACTGCCGGTGCATTGATGGCAGCCAAGCACCACCCGGTCCCCCTCGCCTCTCCGGTATCTCCCCTTCAGCCCCAGCATCGTGGCCCCCTCGCAGCTCTCCTGGGGCTTTTTTATGGGATTCTTGAGGCTGCAGGTGTGAAAAGTCAAGTGAAAAGAATGTCGCCTTTGCTTCGAAGCAAAACCTCATCTCCAGCCAGCTCTTCAGTGCCGTGTTCCTGCATCTGCCCTTGGGGTGCTTCTAGCCTCACCGCGCTCTTCCCAGAATGAAGCTGGCTTGGAGGTGTCTCACCAACAGCTTGGTAACATCTCACCAATGGCTTGGAGGCATCTCACCCGCTTCTGCCTGTTATCACAAGTCAGGGTGCCACACAGGGCCCGCAATGCTCGTGCCATGGCTGGTGCCGGGACAGGCTTCCCCGTGTGCCAGCCCTGGAGCAGGAGACCTCGATAGACCCACCACTCATCAGGTCAGGGACAGATGTGGTTTTATGGCCCTTTGGCCACATCGGGGGCATTTATCCAAGCCTGACACTCTGTTAGCAGGAGTGACAGCTCGGGCTGCTCCCTGCCCTGTTTGGACCCGCAGGATTCTCAGCGCCTCCAAATCACTTTGTTACTCAGACACCCTTTTTTTTCCCCCATTTCCCATTCCTGGCCATTTGGCAGCTGAGCCTCAGCCCGATCTGCTGTCCCCATGGCTGGAAACACTCGTCTAGAGACCCTGCACCATGGCAAAGCGTTTGCTACCCCTTATGGAAAAATATAAGGAGTCTTCCTGATTTTTTTTTTGGCAGTCCCCGCAGTGCTCGCCCACCTCAAACAAGCCCTTGCTCTGGAGCCGAGCTCTGTCTCGTGGTGATGAGAGGCAGTGCTGCTCCCCAGCGAGGAGAAGGCCCTTGCCCTGTTTGATGGAGCCATCGGGCAAGGCTCCAGTGCCAGCAGACCTCCACCCTGCCCAGCATTAGAGCCTAATTTGGGCGTCGCATCTCCCGGGCTCTGGTGCAGGGAGATGCGGTAATTGGATAAGGGGGTTTAATTGCCCGCGCTGCAGCTGCTCCTGCCTGTCCTTGCCCTTGCAAGGAGGAGAAGTCAGCCCAAATGATTCGCTCTCCAGGCTGACGCTGTGCCAGCAGACACAAGGAGCAGGGGTGTTTCTGCAGCAGGGGGGGTCTTTTGTCCCCGCCACGTGCTGGGGAGCAGGAATCCTCGCATGGATGAGACCGAGCCAACGGTCCCTGCTTGTGTCCGGCATCCCCAGGCTGCGGCTGCGAGTTCCCAGGTGCAGGTTTGGGTGGGAGGTGACGTGTCCATGCGGCGTCCTTGGGACATCTGGTGCCGGGTGCCTTTCCAGGGCTGGTGTGAGGAGGACCTCCCGGTTCGCCATGCCCCGTGTGCCTCCCGCTTTGGCCTTTTGATGAGTTTCATGAGATTCGGTGCCAACGACCTTCCTTGCTCCGTGCGGTGGTGCCTGGGTCAGGTTAAACAAACAGCGCTGAGCTTCAGGAGACCCATCCAAGTGCTGCAGGTACAGCGGGAGAGCCTGGCCCGGCACCGACTCGCCCCACACGGAGCTCACCGTTGGAAAGCGCTTGGCTGGAGGCCACCGAGGGGATCGCTCACCCGGCATAAAACTTAAGCACGCGCATAAATCTTTGCAGGATCAAGGCCAGAAAATGCAGTTTATCAATCTCCTGACCATGTGGGAAAGCAAATTCCACGTGTGAGGAGCGGCATGGCTGGGTGCTTTCATGGGGCGGGGAAAAGGAGCTGGGGGGTTGGCCAGGAGCCAGTTGGAGATGAGCCGGCGTGTGCCCGGGTGGCCAAGGAGCCACCAGCGTCCTGGCTTGTGCCAGCGCTGGAGTGGGCACAGGAGCAGGGCAGGGAGCGGCCCCTGCGCTGGGCGCTGCGGAGGCCCAGCCTCCAACCCTGCGGTCAGGGTTGGGCCCCTCACTCCCAGAAGGACCTGGAGGCGCTGGAGTTTCTCCGCAGCTTGATCTGATGGCTGTAACTGGGTTTGTTGTGTTTTTTTGACAGCACTGACCGTAAGATTCATCACCAGGAGATTCATTGGAGACTATGACCCAACCCTAGGTAGGTCACATCCCTTTTCTCGTTGCTTCCATGTCTGCCACCGGCTCATCCCCGGGGGCTCTGGTGCACCCAGTGCTGCTCCCGGCAGAGCCAGCCCTGCTCCAAACCTGCCATATCTGCTCCACTTCCTCCTCGAGCAGCCTGGCAGCGATCAGAGCCCCCATCGCGGCACCTCCCTGGCTCTTGCATCCCTTTTTGTTGTTGTTGTTAAGGCCAAATCCGTAGGGATGAGCCATCGGGAGCCCGGCACGCTTCAGCCTCGAGCAGTTTTCTGGAGGTGGCTTTTAAGGGGAAGGAGGCATCTGAGCCGCAGGAGCAGTGGGTGGTGCCACCCCAGTGGGTGGCTGGGGATGGGGTTTTGCCTTTGGATTTGAGGTTTTCTGGGTGCTGGAGTCGTGTCCCTGCTGAAGTGTTCTGGAAATGGCCGGGACTGGTCATTTCACGCTGTGCATCCTCCTGCCTAACCCCTGCTGTCACCTGCCGGGCGGGGAAATCTGGGAAGTCTTCGTTGCACTGACCCAGCTGGTTCACAGGGGATGCGAGGGGAAGGCTGGTTTGAAAACCAGCCCGTCTGTCCTTCGTGTCCCCGCTCCTCATGCTGAGCGATGCTTTTTCCCCTGGAGTGGGGTCGGCTCTTCCTCTGTGCCCGCTGCTCCTTCCTCCCGCTGGGCTCGCTCCGTGGGCTGTGACGAAACGTGGAGACCCTGTGGTCTGCAGCCCGTCAGAGGAGCGGGAAGGTGCCTGGCTCCAAGGGGTTTTGTGCTGGAAGTGCTGCCCAGACACACACCCCGCCGCCCGGGAGCAGGGATTCAGCGCGGGCTGGGCAAAGGGCTGGCCCAGGTCCCCAGACAAACCCCAGCTTTTCATCCCCCCCGCTGAGCCCCTCTCCCTCTGCAGAGCCATCGCTCCACGGCCCCTTTTTGCTCCAACGCTCCGGTCACCGCTGTGCTTTTATTTCCAGCAAGGTGAAAGCCGCCCATGGTGATGGCCGGGGGCTCCGCTGCCTGTCGGCGATGCCGGCTCGATGCCGTGGGCGCGGGGCTGCCCTTCCCGGGCACGGGAGACAGGCTGAGGACAGTTCCAGATGCGGGCTGGAAACAAGAAGCCACGTGGGCTGTAGGTTGCCACAGGTGACAACCAACATCCCCTGCACAGCTTGCATCAAGGGCACCTGGGTCGTCATTTCCTACCCGGGGGCTTCTCCCTCACACACTTTTCTGTCTGTCCTCCTCCAGAAATGATTTACAGGCATGTGGCCGTCATCGACGGGGAGATGGTGCACTTCGAGATCCTCGACACGGCAGGACAGGTGAGCTCGCGCCATCCCATAGCTGGCTGACCCTGGCACCCACCAGCGAAGTGCCCCCCTGCCACTGAAGGCAATCCCAGCGCTTCCACCAGCTTTAATCCCTTGTATCCAAAATATCGATCAAGGTGTGATTATCTCAGAAAAGGGGCGTTTTGGAGAGCTTGTGTCTCTCTAGCCTCAGTTACAGTGTGGCCTCAGCCGAACGTTTCCCCATTCCCCTTACCGGTGTGCGGCAGAGCTCTGCTCCGAGGGCTGGTGGAGCATCCTGAGGGCAGGGAGACGGCTCAAGGGTGCTGCAGAGCCCTGCGCTGGCTTCCCATGGAGCAGCAGCCCTGCCTTTGCGTACCCGCTCTAGCAGCACTAGCTCTGCCCTCGTCCACACCCCGGTGGGGCTGGTCACTGTCTCCATCCGTCACTTTGCCCAGCCCATCACATTCCTGCCCTGGGTTACCGGCCTTACTTTGCATGTTCCGGGGCCAAAAACCTTCAGGAAGATGGTGATGGGCGCCCTTGGGAGGTTTTCTAGGTTGCAACCAGTGGTGTTGGTGTTTAGGAGATGTTGGGGCTGGTGGTGTTAATACGAGCTCGTCTGTCCCTGCAGGAGGAGGATTCCCTGCAGATAGAGGAGAAGATCAAATGGGGCGATGGCTTTGCTGTGGTCTACTCGGTGACGGACAGGTGCAGCTTCGACGAGGTCATGCGGCTGTGCTTCCTCATCAACCACATCCACTCGAGCCCCAAACGGAGCAGCGGGAGCGAGCAGCCGCCCGTGGTCATTGTGGGCAACAAGAAGGACTTGCAGTTCGACAGGATGGTGTCCACAGAGGATGGTGAAAACCTCTCCAAAGCCTTGAAGCTTCCTTTCTACGAGATCTCCACCCGGGACAGCTACGAAGAGACCGTGGTGGTGTTCAACACCCTCTACCAGGAGCTCATGAGACAGGGGCATTTCTCCCCGGGCTCCTTCAAGAGGAGGACAGTGTCAAAGCTGATGGAGAAGATCCCTAAGATGCAAGCCAGCTCCACCCTGAACTCAGCGGGCCGGAGCCTCAGCTTTAACTCCTTCAGGGACTACATCCCTGAGTGAGCAACCCCGGTGCGGAGGCAAGAGCAACGGCCAGGCCGGGACGGAGGGACAGGGCATCCTGCTGTGAGGGCATCTGCTGCTTCAGCCCCAGCATTGAGGGGCACCTCGTGGGGCCGTGCTGGCTCCAGGAGGGGAAGGCGAAGAGGTGGGCAGGGTGGGATTGGGCTACAACAGCCTTTTGAAGCCTGTAGGTTTTTACAAATGGGCTTTGTGTCAGCAGGGAAGACGTTCTTTGCCTGTCTTACCCCTTTGCTCCCTCTTCCTCCTCCTGCGTGGCTGAAGTCAGTAGTGAAGGTGGCTTG
Organism: Eurystomus gularis; assembly: GCA_013400335.1. Classification (NCBI taxonomy): domain Eukaryota; kingdom Metazoa; phylum Chordata; class Aves; order Coraciiformes; family Coraciidae; genus Eurystomus; species Eurystomus gularis. The sequence continues at coordinate 709,966 of VZZY01019079.1, read as the reverse complement.
TGGTGACTTCACTGGTGTTGGGTCAGCCCTTGGAGGCTCAGAAGCATTTTGGGGGGGATCAGACCCAGCACAGACACGTCTGTACGGGTTTTCCTGCTCCCCTAAGAAAGCTGCTGGGTCTATTGGTGCCCTGAAACGTGTCCCCACAACGCTGGGCTGACCTCGATGGCCACACTGGCTCCTGGGCCATCACCAGCCATCCCTGCCCTGGGGAAGCGGCTGTCACTTCTGCTGCCCGGTGTTGCTGGTGTGTAAAATCCCCCCGGCTGCCTCAAACCTTTCCAGCCTGGGCGGCTGCTCTGGGGTTGGTCACTGCCCACACCCACCCCTCGGTGCCCCCAGACCCTGCTGCCGTGCGGGTCGGTGGAGGGCTGTGTCCCCCTCCCCGCAGAGCCAGGCCAGAGGGTTTGCCCACCTGCAGCCACCAGCGTCTGTCTGTCGGAGCCCAGGGCTGCATTTCCAGCCCAGCTTTCCCTGGGTTTGGGAAGGGAAGATGCTGTGGAGGGGCAGACCCCCCAGCCCCCGCTGCGGGGAGCTGCAGAGCTGGGGCCCTTCTCCCTGCTCGCCAGCTGGCACCACGAGCGTGTTTCAAAGCAAACCAGAGCTCTGTCTGGGGGGGAGGGGGGATGATAAAAAAGCCTGTTAATCCCCGGCTCTTCTAAAAACCCACTTTTTCATGCTCCGGGCTGCCCTGTGCCTCGGCTGAGCATGGCATGAGCAGGACCACAGGTGGACGTTTGAAGCAGGGATGCAACGAAGCCAACAGCAGGAGGTGCAAATGATGCTCCTCGCAGGGACCCCCCTGCCTGCTGATTTATTGCCCTGTCCCCGAAGAGAAAATCACTGTGGCCCGAGAATTTGTCTTTTTGCCCAGAGACAGGGCAGGAAAGGCACAGGAAGGAGCAGGGCTTGCAGTCCTGGCATCGTCTCCCCATGGCATCGCTTCTGTCCCTCTCGCCTGCTGCAGAGCTCAGGGTGGATGTGCTGCTGTGACAGGCTCGTGTCCCCTCCTTTGCATCGTCTGCTGCTGCGTCCCGTGACAATAAAAGCCGAGTTACCAACCGCCTGCCATGCTCTCGTGCCTGTGAGCGCAGGGATGGGGTTATTTTGTTGTGCTGTTTCCCTTCTGTGGTGCCAAAGGGGCGCAGGGTGGGGAGTCCACCCTTCCAATTATGGCCAGGCATCTCCTGAACCTTCAGCCCGAGCCCTTGGGCCTTCCTGGCTCCCTCCATCTCAGCAACGCAGAAAGGCCAGCAGAGATGGGTGCCTGGGGAGCACGTAGAGCAGGGCTTGCTCCGGAGCGTTGCAGCCTGAGGAGCTGCTTATCCCACCTCCCCTTGCTGGAGCAGAACCCCCACGGACACCCCTGTCCCTCCGGCAGCTCCCAGAGATGTCTTCTGGGGCTGCTTCTGTCCTCCCGGGACTGATGCATTGAGCCGAGGGCTTTTTCTCCAACGGTTTAATTAAATCCCACCTTTGTTCATGTACCTGCAGCCCTCCCATGGGGTGAAAACGAACCGAGGGGCCAGCCTGAGAGGGCAACTTGGGGCTGCTCCTTTCCAGTATCTTAACCCCACCCGAGCGGCACTGGTGGAAGTCCTGCAGGGAGATGCGGCTTCGCTGGCGGCTCTGCCAACGGTGAGAGCAACCCGGGGGCTGCAGAGCCCTGGGAGGCCGGCCGCGGGGAGGCGAGGGCTGGCGGGATTTCTCCTTGGTTGGATTTTAGGGGTTTTGTGGCATTCCCGAGCGAGCTGAACGCTGCCAGCCAGGCTTGGGGCTTTGTGGTCTGGCAGCCGCGGCTGGAGAAGAGCCGCTTTCGGGAGGTGCTGGGGACCGGGTCAGCCGAGAGCCAGCCTGACTCAGAGCCACAGGGACGAGGAGAGAAGGGTCTGGTGGCTACGAAGATGCAGCCTTCAGACCCCAGCCCAGCAGCCTGGAGCTGCGTTAACAGCCCAGCTCAAGAGGGACTGAAACTCCTTGGGATGCTGAACGCCCGCTCAAGCCTTTCGCCATCCCATGGAGGTTTGGGGGGGTCTTCGAGCAGGTCCCTAAAGTCCCCGATGTCCCCAAGGCTTGGCCAAGGGGCTGCATTTCATTGCTGGCTCACGCACGTGGGCACAAACCCACGTAATTCAGCATCAATTACTCAAGATGATGAATGAGGAGCAGCTTGCGAGCAGAAAGCGGGGCTGGCCACCGGGAACAGCATCCCCGCTCTGCTCGGCCACAGCCGGATCGCTGTCCCCACGTAACCCCACCGCTTTTCCGGGCACCGGGAATCCCGAGAGGTTCTCAGCCAAGAGCTCAGTGCAGCCGCTGCCCCTCACCGAGCCCGGGGGGCAGCTTGGCCTCGCTTGCCTGCTATAATTAGCAAGAAACCTCGTTAGTATCAGGCTCAGCTGCTTTCAGGGAGGCCAGGGGCAGCTCGTCAAGGCTGCTAATTGCTGAAAGCCTTTAGTGGCTCTTCTGGGGGAGTTTCCTTTCTCAGGTACAAGGTCTTGGGGGTGCAGCACCCATCGTGGGTGGGGAGGGTCCCTCTTGGGGTGGCCCCTCTGTGGGGAGCCTGGGGTTAAAGGTGCTCTCGGGGGTGGTGTGTGAGGGCAACCCCAAAAACCCCAGTGGTGGGGGCTCTGCAGGGCTCAGGCAAGAGAGGAGGAGGAGGAATAAGGAGAAGAAGGTCTCTGCCTTCCTCAGAGCACAGCCTGCAGCTTTAGAGGCCCGGGGAGGCAGGTTAAAATGAGACCCATGGGGAGGAGGTGCCCGGACCTCCATTTCTCAGCCCCTTGGAGGTGCTTGGCTCTGTGGGGATGCCTGACCTGCAGCCTTCTCCTTGCTGAGAAGGGCAATGCCACTACAATAGTATTTAAGGAGATTTTTTGGGGTGTGAGCTGGGAGAGCATGGAGTGAGGGCTGTGGTTTGGTTTGCCTTGGTGACCTCAAAAAAACCCCAACCCACCTCCGTGGAGGTCCAGGCTTCAGGGCTGCTTAATAACCCCCGCAGAAAGGAGAGCCTGGAGCTGAGGTACCCTGTGCTGATCCTCTGCGCAGATGCTCCTGTGGGTTGGAAAATGCCACCCCTCTGGGGACGTGTGGGAGTCCAGTGGGTTGTGCAGCACCAGGAGACCACCAGTCCTTCGAGCCCCATGTCAGGGCTCTGAAAGCTCAGCTCCGCGGAGAGATCTCGAAGAGTTTTGACCTCATCATCCAAAAGGCATCTCCAAGGCAGTGATTTAATTTGGCGAGCACGTCGGCTGCAAATCTGCTTACCGGGTTTCTGGGAAGCTTGGGAGAGGCAAATGAAGCAGAAACGCCCTTCCCAAAAGCTCCCTCGCCTGGCAGTCACCACCAGCAGCTCCCTGCCAAGCATCCAGGTACCCCCCATAACCCCGTCTGCAAATGCCTTCACTGAAAAATCGACGTGTGTGTCTATCGAGTGGGCTGAGATCGGTACGTAGGACATTTACCCCCCCTGCTAAGCCACCCTGGGGTTGAGCCTCGTGAGCTGGGGCAGGAGCGCTTGGTGCTGATGCTGGAGTCCTCGTGGTACCTGCTGCTCTGCTTACACACGCTTCTGGGGAGCTTCCTCAAAAATGAAGCCAGCTACAGGGCTGGGAATCAACTCCAGGAGCCCAAGCCTGGCTCAGAAAGATGAAACCAGGCTTAGGCAGGGATGGGAAGGCTGACTTCAGCGGGAGGTGTGAGCCCCTTAGCCAGCGGCACGGAATGAGCCTGAGATGGGGGAGCTGCTTTCCCTTGCAGCTGCAGCCTTTAATCATCAACCTTGTGTTTGTTGGGGATCGGTAATGAAAAACAGAGGATCTGGGCTTTTTGAAGGCTTTACCTGCAGGAGCACTGTGTGGATCTGGCCTTGCCACAGCCCCGGGCCAGTTCCTGGGGGCGAGGGCGGGGAGCGGAGCAGGCGCTGCCTTTAGATGCCAAAAAAAGTGCAACCATGCCTCTAATGAATTGCTTTGACTTAAGCTCAGAGTGGAAAAATTGAGACTTTCTGGGTGTTGTGAAGTTTCCTGGCTTTAAGATGCCCGAGTCGGGGGTGCTGGGTCTGGGGGTGCCCGATGAAGGTGGTTTTCCTCAGCAGAGCAGGCTCCTCTCTCCCAAACCAGCAATTTTAGCTGAGTCTTGTGCCAGGAGAGCGTGTTGGACATGTGAGCTCGGTCACGGCCCACCGAGGGTCTCACAGTCCCTAAATTCCAGGCTTTGCCCGTGGTGAGGGGGGCGACAAGGGGTACATGGGGGCAGCTTCCACCCAGGTGTTGGCAGCTGGAGCCTGAGACTTCCCAGCTGCTTCAGTTGGCTGCTGTGGAGAATTTGGGGAAGCTGAATACCTGGGGGGAGCCCCGCACTGTGCCCCCACCCACCCTCTGCCCTAAAAGCTGCTGCTCAGCGTGAGACCATGCGTGGGGCTCAGCCAGGCTGTGGATGGACAGATGGATGGATGCAAACAGCTCCTCCTGGCTTGGGTGAACACGACGGGGGAGGAAAAGACAATAGTCCCAAGCACAGTTTCCAAATGCTGTTGCTATTTCTATGCCCCGTTCTCAACGCGAGTCCTGCTGCTCGTTTTATTGCCGTTATAAATAGCTGCGAAGTTGCCTGGGAGTTCATGGAAATTTGGGATTGCTTCCCGAGGGGAAATCTGGGGCTGAGAGTTAGGTTTTTCAGGAGCTGCATCGCCCTTTTTCATTTCTTTTTAAACTCTTCGACAGTCTAGCTCTAACAACCAGCACCAGGAATTCCGGCACAGCCAAAGGCTTCTGCTGGCCCTGAAAGGAAAGTCTGGGAACTGCAGCGGGGAGAGGAGCAAAGGCAGAGCCCCCACGGCAGCGCGTGGGGTGGGATGTGCCTGGCTCTGGCTCCTGGGGCATCTCCTCCAGGCTGGGCAACAGCAGATAAGTCACGGGGGCAAGGGCAGGAGGAGGGGTCCATCCGTGCTGTCCAGCTTTGGGCACTCTGCTTTGGCTCATCGCTCTATCTCCTGGCTTGTGTCTATAATGGAAAAAAAAAATGAAGGTTTGGGTGTAGGCTTCTAAGGTTTGGTAGGATCCATCCTCACAGCGAGCGCTTGGCCGGAGCCTGGGGGATGAGGCTGCTCCCCCCAGGGAAAATCGAGGAGAGACGCCAAGTCCTGGAGCCACTCTGCTGCTCCCACCAGTCTCCTCTTGTTCTTGGCCAACCCACGCATGTCCTTTTTTCTTTTTAAAAAAAAAAAATAATATTTTTAAAGCCCCAAACCAGCATCCCCAGTGAAGGCTGGCTGTGCTGCTGGGAGCTGCGGCTGTAACCACTGGCACTCGGAGGCCGTAGGGAAACATTGATGGTGAGGGCAGGTCCTCTCCACATGCAGCCCTGAGCTTCTCACCTCTGTCATGGATGTGGGAAACTCCCGCTGCTGTTCATGGGCTCTGCTTTTCCAGCCACCCTTGGAATTGGAACGACAGCATTTTTAAAAGGATGCGGTGTGTGATCTACGGGGTGTGCTGGGAAGGAAGCTGACCCTAAATCCCAGCGGGAATAAGCCTTAGGCCTTCTTTTCTGGTGTTTCACGAAAAAACTTTGATTGCCCAGCCCTGCTTGCTGACGCTGGTGAGTTAAAGGTATTTCCAGCTGTCCCCCCCTCGATCCCTTCCCTGGACACCAGCCCGTTGGAGCCGCATCCCACCCACCCCAGCAAAAGGTCTCGAGGGCTTGTAAACCAAAGCCCCATCGGATGTACAATGGGAAACTCAAGGTCTTTCCTGACCTGCAAAGTGAGGAAGGGGGAAAAGATGCCCCGTTTTGCAGAGAAGGAGACTTGAAACCGTGAAAACACCCCTGCAAGGAGAGGGGCAGGTCGCATTGCTGGAAACCAGGCGAACCGCCCCAAAATGTTTTCTCTCCTGTGACCGCTGAAGGAGAAGCAGTTTTCCTTGGCAGTCTGAGGAGGATGAAGGGAGGTGAAGTGCGGCTTCAAGCTGTTCATTGGAGCCGGGTCATGCTGCAACTCGTGATGGGCAGGGAAAGTGCTGAAAACATTCCCCCATCCCGAAAAGAGCCAGGGAGAGGGGCCAGCCCCAAAACCCCCACGGCTGCCGAGGCGGGGACCCTGATTTGGAAAAATATTGTGTGGCTGAAACCTCTGGCAGGATTTTTCCCGAGTGTGCAAGGAAGAGACTCGAGCTGCTTTTTAAGAAAATCTTTTACACAACCCCCGTTGCGCTGGGATCCCGCCCGGGTGCAGCCTCCCCTTAGCCCCTCGCATCGGCAGCGCCGGACTCGCCATCCTCGGGTTTCTCTAATCCTGTCTTGGAGCAATGTGTGGCCCCTCTCCCATCCCGTGGTCGTGATTTAATCCTGTGCCGTGTGACAGAGCTTTGCCTGGAGCTGCTGCTGCTGCCAAATTACCCCGCTGGTCACCCCCAGCCTGTTTTGGGGCGAGGAGCAGGGAACTGCTGAGCCCTGTGCTGCTTTCCTGGATTTTTAGGGCTACGGCTGCATCCCCATCCATCCCTCTCCACCCTGGGCTGGAGGATTAAACCCTCCCGGTGCAGCAGGGACCACAGCTCCATCCCACAGACCATTTTTGTCATCTCCTCTGTCCCGTTTCTGCATGGTTTTTAGCCAAACCAGCTCTTGCTACTGCAGATGGATTTACAAAGCCTTGCAGAAAGAGTGGCAAATCCCACCCTGATGATTCCATTGGCTCGGGTTTGCGTTGTAGCTGCACAGCTTTGAAGCCCCGGGGGTTTCATTAACTTCCACTTGCTCTTTTCCAGGTCCTGGGGTGTGGTGAGCGATGTGAGTCCCATGACCTTGCCCGTACCACCTTTGCTGGAAGAAGCACCCCTTCTACCTTCCTGTTTTAATATTTTCCCCCTTTATTTTAACTACTTTTTGATCAATAACCCAAACAGCTTTTTGGGGGGCTCCTTTGAGAGTTGTGACCTCTTCCTTGGGCACTCCACACCCAGCCCTGTCTCCACCACTGACAGCTCTGCTACAACCTCCTGGAACCCGGCAGCTGGGGAGAGCATTTCCCCAGGTGATCCCCAGTCCCTTTTTGGCTGGACAGCATCATTCCCCAGCTCATGTCCGAGCTTTTGGTGAAACCTGCCTCATCCCTTCTCCTCATCCTGGATCCAACCTTTTCTCCCCGCCCTTGAGCCCCTGCCAGCGCCTGGGAGATGCTTGTCCCGATATGACGGACCCATTTTCCCGTCCATCCCTGGAAACTGTTGCACTGAACTGAAGAATTAATCCGGGAGGTGCCTGTGGGAAAGGCCCCTCCAGGGGCTTACTTGGGCCACGGCCAAGGATTTTCCCAGTGGATTCGACCCTCCGGAGGAGCAGCATCTCCTGGGGTGAGTAGTGCCTGTCTTTGGCTCAGAGCTTGGGCTGTCAGGGCTTTGCCTGGGCGCAGAACGGGGAAACAGTTTGAAATCTCTTTTTTTCTTTTAATTTTTTTATTTTTAATAACTTGGCAGCCAACAGGCTGTAATATTGCCTGTAAAATCCAGCTCTTCCCTGATCCCCTGAGTGTGCGGGGCATGGAAAAGGGGATGGGAATCCCAGACTTCCAGAGTTCTCTGCACTGGTGGGGATTGCAGCGGTCCCAGCTGAGAGGGAGGAACAGGGAGAGAATCCCCCAAAATACAGTAATAATAATACCCCCAAAAAAAGCTAAAGAATGGGGCAGCTCAGTGCTGCCAGGGCTCCCCCCCCGGGTGGATTCGTGGGTGTGTAGTAAGGGCTCAACTGGAGCCATTTCAACAACCTTGCAAAAAAATCCCTTTAAAATCATTCCTCTATAAATAGATGTTCTTTTAAACCCTTTTTCTGATTTCCCGCCTCTGTTTCTAATGTAACAACCCTGCGAGGACACTCGCAGGCTGCAGGGGAGAGGGTGGGAGGGAGCGAGCGCCGGGCTCGTCTTGGGTAACGCTCTTGGGTTAGTTTGGATCAAGTTGCCTCGGCTGTAAAGGGCTGACGTGGCCAGGAGGAAAAACTACCCTGGGGAGAGTGGAGCAAAACCTGCTGCCCGGCCCGACAGCGGAGAAGCATCGGGGCTCGAGGGCTCGGTGGGCGACGACAGTTTCTGGGGACTGCTGAAGCATCTTTCCACCTGCCCGTAGGTAAAGGGATGTGCCTCTGGGAGGTGGTGGCTGAGCCGGGAGAGCCGGCACCAGCCGCGATGGGCAGCGTGGCGGGATGGAGGTGGCAGCGGTCAGGGCAGCCTGGGACGTGGGGACAGGCCGGTCCCACCCCACGAGGCCATCACTGCAGGTGGCCCCTTGCCCGCTGGGGCACCGGCTGCTTGTTCCATCAAGTGAGGGCTTGGCCAGTGCCACCGGACCGTGCCCACAGGCCATTTTTCTCCCTGCTCTGTACACTAATCAAAGAGTTTTCCAGGCAAGAGGGAAGCAGGGATGGAAAACCAGTGTTGCATTCCCCTCGCTCCTTCTCTAACCACCCCTGCAATATGTCTTCTGCACCCCCCTGGCTCTTTACAGCTTGGCAAACCGAGAAGCAAAGTCACACGGCTTTGTGAAGCAGAAACCGAGCTCAGCAGAGGCTCGAGCGCTGCCCATTTCCCACCGGCTGCTGCCCCGTGTCCCTCCGTGGCTCTTGGCCACGCGGCCCCGGCGCTGAGCGGCTGCCACTGGCTGCACCAAGGGGCTGAGCTGAGGGTCAGCACTGGGTTTTGTGGCTGAGTTGCGATCGCTGCCAGCGGGATTTGCCGGGCAGCACCAGCAGCAGGCAGAGGGAGGCTGCAGAAGCGCTTTCTCTCGCTTTCGGGTTACTGCAAAGAGAAAAGAGACGTGATGTAATTTTAAAAAAAAACTTTTTAAATATTCTTTTGGAGCAATCCAAGATCTTCTGGATTTCTTCCTTGTGCTGCTGCAGGAGAGGAGAGGGAGGAGCTGGAGCATCCCCCTGCGATCGCACCATGCCGCTCACCCGCGCCACCGGCCAAATCCCCGAAGCCACCTGGACTCTGGGCTTCAGGGAGATGACGGAGCCTTGGAAAGGTGCCGTCGGCTGCTTCGGCGTGGCCGTCTTCTTCGCCATGACCATCGGCATCATCTCCTGGCAGGCGCTGGAGCAGTCCCCGGAGGAGTGGGTGCTGCGGGGCCGCGCCGGCGGGGTGCTGNCCGAGCCCCCGCCGCCACGGGACCACTGCTGGCATGATGGCGGGACCTTCTGCTATGCCTGGGAGGAGGATGCCGAGCTCCGGCTCTCCCTGGAGCCCTCACCGGCCCCCGCCACCGAGTGCTACGGTGTGCGCTGGACCCCGCTGCGCCCCGATGTGGTGCTGAAGGTAACGGGGACCCCCGCACCCTTCCCTGAACTGGGGGAAAGCGAGCCAAAGTGGGGGTGATCTGGCCTGAACACACAGTTTCCCACCAACGCTATGGTGTTGCACCATGGTTGGGCCACCCCATCTTCCAAAGCCTTCCGTAGCTGGAGGGTCCCTGATGGGAAAAGCCCCTTTGGAAGCCTCATGCTGTGATGTTGAGCCCCCAGAACACTAAAGGGCTGCGGCCGCTGCCTCCCGGCGCTGCGTTGGTAACCGTGGGGAGGGAGACCCATGTTTATATAGAGACCGAATAAATAACCGCTGAAGATCACAATGCTGGCGAGGAAGGCGAGGAGCTCGGGAAGGTCCCCTCCAACCACAGACACAATGCGGCAGCTCTCTCGGGATGGGATTAATCCATGGCCGCTGCTGCAAAAAATTATGGGGCTTTGGTTTTGTTTTCTTTTGTATCCTTCCCAGTTTTCTCCTTTGGTTAAACAAAAGCAGACTCGGGAAATAAGCCTTAGGGAGAGGAACTAAAAACCCCATCAGGCCGTGGGGTCCTGTTGCGGGAAGCCCTCGGGACAGGCGAGGGAGTGGGATGGGATCCTGTGGGGAGGGGGAACTCTTCCCCTTGAGCTGCAATTCACCTGTTGACACTGTTTTGGGCCAGTGGAAGATGTTGCCTGAACATAACTTGTATATGGGGCTGGTTTTCCTTCGCTGACATTGATTTGGGCGTCCAAGAGGACAAGTGAGATGGAACAGGGCTTTTCCCACTTAGAAAAAAAAAAATCAAACTTCAAAACAACGACAACAAAAAACCCCAACCAAACTATTGGAAAATATGACCTGGTGAAATTTAAGAGTTAAGAACAGGCTTTTTTCCCCTGTTTCCCAGCAGGTGTAGCTCGTTCAGCTGACACCCAGTACAGCTATTCTGAGCCTCCAGCGTTTCCACTTTAATTATTTACATCTCCTCTCCCCATCCTCAGGGAGACTTAACCTCTTTCTGCCCCTGGGCAGAACAAGCTCAGGGCTCCTGGAGCACAGCCGCAGCCATGGGATGGGGCTCGGGGGGACACGAGCCTGTGGTGTTGAGCTGGGAGGTCTCCGGGTCCCTCTCTGCCCGCCCCAGCCCCACATCCCCAGGCTTTCGGGGAAGCCCGTTGCCTCGTGTGAGGTCACGCGGGATGCTAAGTCCTGCTGATCCCCTGCTTTGGCAGAGAGGGAGAAGCTTTAGAGGCTTTGAAGCAAAAATTGGTGGTTTCTGAAAGGAGGCGGGTTAAGGATGGGGCTGTCCCCCAGGCCCAGTGGCTTTTGGAGAGGGCTCGTTGCTCCCCTGCCCATCAGCCCGATGAGGAATGTCCCAAGCACCCAGATTGATCTGCTCTGGCTGAGGGAAGGACTTTCGATGGGGTGGGTGGTACCTTGGGTCACCAGCCTGCTTCACAGAGACTTCGAGTTATTTCAGTTTATCTCTCACCAACTGGCACCCTTTGAGGCGCTGGGATTTTTTTATTCTAAAGGAAACCATAATTTTTAATCCCATGGTGAGATTTTTCTATTCCTCTACCTGGCTGCATGTTGAACACAGAAAAATTGTTGCCTTTGGCCTTAATTAGCAAGTTAAAACTTACTTTGTTCTTCACGGTAGCTTGCACTCTTGCGTCTTGTTACCATTTTTCCCTCTTCCTCCTCTTAGACCATTTGATAACTTTGATAAACCGCAGGCTGAGAAGTCAAGCACCTGGGCAGAATTTCAGCTTGTTTTTTTTTACCTGGAAGCCCAGCTCTTGTTCTTGTGCAGGAAAAATTGAAACTCAAGTATCTTCCTACCAGGTTAGATGTAGAAAGCAAAGAGGGAGCACCCATCACTTTTGGCACAAACCACCTAAATCTCCTGGGGTTGGGAACTTTCCTCCTGGGAACAGACCTGTCCCACGACTGCCCTGACCACGCTGGAATAACCCACGGGGGTTTTGCCTCTCCAAAGGCAGCCATTCGTGTGTCCATCCTCACCCTGAGGCGTTTCTCGCCGTCTGATGATGCTCTCTTGGCTGCAGGATTGCTTCTCCATGGCCAACATCTCCTGGTACGGCGGGGCGAGCATCCGTGCCCAGCGCTGGCCGCTCAATGGTGCCGAGAGCCCCGCGCAGCCCTTCGTTAGTGGTGACCTCAGCAAAAACCCCGCTGGCTACGGGCCCGTCTTGGAGAGATACTTTTTAAGCTCAACAGGTAATCGCACCCTTCCCTGTCCAGTGCCCTGTGTTTCTCGACCCTTCTCCTCATCTATAAAGCGACTCGTTTCAGAGCAGGGTAGATGTCTCTGAGATTAAAATACCTGACAAATGTACTGAGAGCTGGCAGCAGGACACAAGGAATGGATCCCACACTGCACCTTCACCTACGTGTAGGGCATGTGTGATGAGTGCTGAGCTAGAGAGGACAAGAGGAAACAGCCTCAACTTGTGCCAAGGAGGTTCAGGCTGGACACGAGGAACAATTTCTTCCTGGCAAGGGTTGTGAAGGGCTGTGCCAGGCTGGGCAGGGCAGTGGTGGAGTCCCCATCCCTGGAGGGGTTTCCAAGCTGTGGAGATGTGGTGCTGAGGGACATGGTTAGTGGTGCCCTGGCAGTGCTGGGGGAACGGTTGGACTCCATGAACTTAAAGGTCTCTTCCAACTACAATGATTCTATAACTCCCTTTCTCTCCCCACAGGAGTGACGGTGACGGTGGCACCCGACGTGCCCCTCTCCCTCTCGCTGGAGAGCAACAGGCATTTCTGCCTGGAGACGCCGGCAGGCAGAGCTGCGGTGCCCCTGCGCTACCTTCTCTGTGTCAGCCCCGACGTCGCAGCCGCGCACCGGCACGTGGGCAGCCAGCTCGCAGGGCAGGCGCGGGCGCTGCCAGACACCTCCCTCCTGGGGTAAGGTGCTCCACCCTTCTCAGCCACAGGGTTGCTTTCCAAGCTCTTGTCCCGGTCCATGCCCCAAGCATCTTGTGCCGGCTCAAGGTGCAAACCTCACCCTACCCTGGCTCTATCTACCACACAGGTCTCCGGTATGGTGGTATTATGGACCAGTGGGTTCAGCTGCCAAAATAAAACGAGGTTTGAGGTCAATGGTCAAGAGGCTGAAGCGGCATCATCTTCAGGAGGGGGTCCTGGCCCTGGGGGAGCAATGCACCACCGTCCTTACCACTACGGTATGTCCTGTCCTGCTTGATATTGGGCTTGGAGGGCAAATGGAGAGCTGCCATCGGCTCTGCTCTTGGTACTGTGCTTCCCAGGACTAGGACAGGAATGATAACCACCTGGGCTGGGCACTGCAGAGGCTGCCGCTCAAATCCTGGGGTCAGGTTTGGGCCCCTCACTCCAAGAAAGACCCTGGGAGGCTGGAGTGTGTCCAGAGAAGGGCGACAAAGCTGGGGAAGGGTCAAGTGTGGTGAGGAGCAGCTGAGGGACCTGGGGGGGTTGAGCCTGGAGATAAGGAGGCTCAGGGGCTGTGAGTGGAGTCCCCATCCCTGGAGGGGTTTGGAAGCCATGGAGATGTGGTGCTGAAGGACATGGGTTAGTGGTACCTGGGCAGAACTGGAGGAACGGTTGAACACAATGATCTTAAAGGTCTTTTCCAACCAAAACAATTCTGTGATGCTATGACTCTAAATCCCTATGTGTGCTGCTCCTTCAAACCCCTTTTTCTGCCTTCCCCTCCCCACAGGACCACGCACCCTGGAAGCGGAGGAAGAGGCACGACTCGGCCCGTGCCTGGGACCCTTCCATGCTAGAGCCGCTGCAGCTCGCCATCACCCTGTCCCCGTACACCAGCATCGCCTCCCCGCTCTTCCTGCGCTCGCTGCGGGACGGCGAGGCCGCAAGCTACTGGCTGAGCCTGCAGCCCCAGTTCGGGGGCTGCTCGGTATGTGACCCTCCTCCAACCCCTGAACCTGCTGCTCAACCTAAAATTAAAATTAAAGCTGAAAAAGGCCCGCAGAGGGGAACCATATAGTCCTCCTGTGTTGGGGACAAACCCCTCAGGTGCAAAGTGATGTCCAGGGAAGCAGCTTCTTTCGTCTTTCCTAAGGAAGCAGCTTTAAGAGCAGGGCAGATGTCTCCGAGGTTAAAATATCCTACAAATGTAATGACAAGTGGCAGCAAGACACAAGGAACCGATCCTACACTGCCCCATCCCTGTGGAAGAGGAAATTAAACGTTGGTGCCTAAGAGGAGGGGCTTGGCCCAAGTCTCACCCCAGGGAATCCTGTGCCCCTGGTGCAGTTTGGGGTTTATTTTAAGCTGAGATCTGTGTCCATTGCCCCATCCTCCAGCTCCACTCGGGTGGCTTCACCCTGAGCTCACGGCTCCTGCCACTCCTACGCTGCATCAGGCATGAGTTTAGAGACAGTTCAGAAAATCCCCCCAGTTCCCTTCTTTGCAGGTATTTTGATGATGAGCCAGTTCGTCATCACCTTTGAGATTTCAGGAGGGGTTGAGAGAGGGCTTGCACCTTTAGGTGTTGTACCACGATGGTGCAGGTTGTGGTGGGGCAGGATGAGGGCAGAGCTGGCATCTTCCAGCCTTGCACCCCAGGGCTGGTGGGATGTTTCATACAACCACAGACTGATTTGGGTGGGAAGGGACCTTTGAAGGTCATCTGGTGTAACCCCCTCCTTCAGAGAGCAGGGACATCTGCAACTAGAGCAGGTTGCTCAGAGCCCCGGCCAACCTCACCTGCAATGGTGCCAGGGATGGGGCAGCCACCACCTCTCTGGGCAACCTTGGCCAGGCTCTCACCACCCTCAGCATCAAAGGTCTCCCTTATCCTGTCTGACAGAAATCTCCATCCTCTGCTGCAGGTCCCACTGCTGACCACGTGGAAGGGGCAACTCTGTGCCCGCCTGAACGTCACCAGCGAGGCTGCACTGAGCTGGTACCTGGCACGTGCCCAGCGCCTGCAGCACGTCCTGGGGGCCACGTACGTGGCCTTTGAGGGCGCCGAGGGCAATGCCTTCCTGGAACAAGCTGTCCCACCACCCGCAGAGCTGGTGGGCGACCGGTACACCGCAGCGCTGGCGGCAGCGCTGGCCACGCTGGGAAATGCCACGGTCATCAGCGCCGGTGCCAGGTGGGTGCCGAGGAGAAGCTGCTTTGCTGGAGCCAATGGTTGTGAGCGATGGTTGAGGTGATGCTTTAAAGGTGCCCTTGGGATGCCGAGACACCACCCAGCACCCAGGGAAGCAGCGTGGAGGTGGTCAAGAGCAGTATGTAGGGGGGGATCTTTCTCGTATCTCCTCTTCCTCTCTTTTTCAGAGCATTTTGATTATTTTTTTTATCTCTCAGAGCACAAAAATGCTTAAATACATTAATGCCAGGTGCAATAAACATGCCGCTTGCCACTTACAAGCTTCAGGTGGGTGGCAGTGGGACTGGCAAGCACCGGTTTCCCTCCAGCGGAGATGCCAAGTGGTGGAGAAACATGTCTGACCTCAGCGGCTGCAGAGACAGCCAGCCACCGGAGAGCTCGGGCTCCTGCGAGCCATCGCAAAGCGCTGGGTTTGTGCTTGCTTCCCCCAGATCCAGCCACTTACCGCTCTTCGTCCAGATGAGCCCGCTGCGCTCGGACTGGAGCCACGCCGGGCTGAAGGGGCTTATTCCCTCCGTGCTGCACTACAGCCTCCTGGGCTACAACTTCTTCATCCCCGATGCAGTCGGTAATCGTTTCCTTTCGCTTTACCCTCCGTTTCTGGCTTTTCTGCAGAGGGTTTTGCAGCAGTGGTCTGGGTGAGAGGAGCATGGGAGGTAGGCTTGCACGTTCTCAGGTGTGTTGTTTGAAGGCTTGAAGCACTTTGTTCCCTATTTTCTGACTGGATGGGTTGAACGTTACCAGGCAATCAAGCGAGGAACTGAGAACACAAAAACCTGCTGTAAATTTGAGCAGGCAGCCCCAGAAGCAGCCAGGTCTTGGGGGATGCCCTTTGCAGAGCTCCTCAAGCGCAGGGCAGTCGTTCACAGCTTTGCTCCAGCTAAAACCCACCCGGCAAAGCACAGAGGGAGCCCACAGCTGGGAGCTGCAAAGACAGTCCTGAAAAAGGGGGTTGTGGAGCAATTTTTCAATTTGGCCTCTATTTTTAGCCAGTTTTCCTTAGAAAACAAGACTTAGTCCATCAGAGCTCACCAGTGTGCATGTGTGTCCCCGAAGGAGATGCTGAACCCATTGGCTTATCTCCACCAAGCTGGACGAGAGCAGACATCCCTGCATGGAGAGCGTTGTGGCACTTGCTGCTGGGGCGTGTGGCCCGTCGGTTGGTGTCACCACAGGCTGGGAGCTGTGACAGGGCACAGGGGCCACTCAGGAGGAAACGGGGTGTTGTGGATGGTTTGGGTGAGCCCTGGGCGAGAGGATTTTTGTGCTGTTTCTAGGGGAAGCTGCACCAGATTTTCAGAGCAGTGGTTCCTTGGGCTGCTCCAGCCCCAAGGGCTTCATTTCCCTTTCCCTGTCCCGTCCCATCCTGCCCTTCCCAAGTCTCTCTTCAGAGTTTCAGAGGGGAACTGGAACCCCCTTTCCACTACATTAATTAATTTCTGATTGATCAGTTAGCAACACTTCATGACTTTGAAGGGATCCAAATTACAGGAGTATTTGCTTGTGATACTTTACCGTTGCACGCCAAAGTGGCTGGAAATTCCAGCATTTCCCCAACGCTTTTCTTTGCAGCAGAGAAATCCCTTTTTAAAATGTTCTCCTTAAAAACCCGAGACATCATCCCCAGCGCATCTGGTCCTGAAACGGCCAGGGGTGGGTGTCAGGTTGACATCTGCTGATGGTGCCTAAGGAAGAAAGCCATGGGTGGGGGGAATTCAGCTCCTTTTGCCATGGGGTAACGTGTCCTGCCCGTGTAGAGAGCAGGTCCTTTGGGACTCATCCTGCAATGAGATGCCTCCGAGCAGCTCCACTCAGCTCCTTGTCCCTGGCAGGAGGAAGCCTGGCCGGTGACAGCCCAGGGGACCCTGAGCTGTACGTGCGGTGGCTGCAGATCGTGACGTTTCTCCCCGTGATGGCCTTCAGCACACCGCCCTGGCTCTGCTGCGACACCTGGGTACGTACCCCATGCCCTGCACGGGAGGACTCGGTGTCCCTGATGCGACAAACACCCCCAAAAGCCATTTGGGTCTCTACTGAGGAACACTGAGGCTAAAAATCAACGTGCTGCTCTTGCTGCCCACAGAACCCTGCTCTCTGCCCCAGCAGCCAGACCACTGGACACTCTCAGCTGTGTTTTTACTGTAAAATCAATGGAATTTTCTGTGGCTTTATGCTTCATGGCTCCGTGCAGCCATAGGGACGGTACTGCAATGCCTGTTGGAATGATGGCGATCGTCACAGGTCTCCCTCCCTCCCTTTTGCTGCTGGAGGTGTTTAATTGTGGTTCGACCAAATAGTTAATCTGCAGATTCACATTCAAGGTCTCTTTAAACAGGTGGAGGCATTTTCCCAGGGATGCCACCCTTGGGGCAATAAAAGGGCAGAGCAAGCCTCAAAACAGGAGGCACAGCGGGTAACGTTGTTAAATCTCTTTGCCAGCAGCAAGAGTTCATTGCTTTGGTTAAACAAGTCAACACCCTGTGGCTGTCACCTGCCCGCTGCTGTCCCCAGCTTCCCCATCCGCACAGGAATAAATCCACCATTAAGTGCCACAACCTGGTCAGGACATTGCGATTTGATAATCTCTCTTCCCAAGACTATATATTGATGTTGTTTTTTTTCTTTTTCCCCTATTTGCTTTGCTGTTTCTTGGATAAGGGACTCATCATGGGTTTCTTTACCTTCACCGCCCCGCAGGTCCTGAACCTTACCCGGCAATGCATTCAGAGGCACCGGGACTTTGTTGTGCCACTCCTCCTAAAATACAGCGAGGAATGGCTTAGTCTGGGGTACCCCATCTTCCGGCCGGCGTGGTGGCTCAGTCCCACCGACCCAACTGCTTTCACCATCGAGGATGAATTTCTCATTGGAGATGAGGTAGGAAACGTGGGGACTCAACTCCTCAAAGGGTAACTGGGGACAAATAAAGTGCCCCTGTGCAGCTAAACCCCCTGAATCTCCAAGGGAGCCCTGAGTCCATAGAACGATAAACGGGAATATGTGGCTTCAGATTGTCCTTACCATGTTAGTACATTTTGAGTACGAGCTTTTCCTGGAGTTTCTATAAAAATGCAACACCTCCTTAATCGGAGAGGCTGAAACACAAACCTTTCTCCCAAATGCGGGAGGTGGAAGGTGGGAAGGGAGGGTTAAGTGTCCTGGAGAGCAGCTGCGGGCAGAGGGCTTTTGAAGCCCTCCTGTTTAGCAGCCTGCAGCTAAAGGTCTTCTCCCCCCGCCATAACGTGTTCGTTTCTAACTGAAACACAAGTTTCTGCCACGATTCAAACCAGATTACGTGTGACTTCATTAAATAAGTTGTACCAAAGAGTCTGCCTGAACCAGATCCTCCCACGCACGCGGGCACTGGGGGAAAGGGAAATCCCCAGTTCTGCCACCAATCCCCGACGTGGCACGGGGACGTCTCTCGCCCTGACCCTGTGCCACCAATTCCCGCTGCAATCCCACAAAACCTCCACAGAAGCTGCTTTGGCTGAGCCCGACCCACCGGCAGCCGCTGGGATGTATGGGCCAGCCTGTGCTCCTGCATCCACCCTGTCTTGCTCAACCTAGAAGCATGAGCTTTGTTTAGCAGGAAACACAAATTCCTGATTTTTTTTGCTTCTTTGTTCAAATCTTCCCGGCTCTGAGCTGGATGGACTCTGGGGGCTGCCGCAGGCAGGGATGATCCCAGTCCCAGCCAAGTGAAGGCCACTGAGTCCTTTTCTCTGGCCACACTTGCACTTTTCTCTTCCTTTTTGTTAATGACAGGTCCTGGTTGCCCCAATAACAGAAAAAGGGCAAATGTGGAGAGAGATCTACCTGCCTGGCGAAGGCTTTCTCTGGATGGACACCAACACTGCCCGTGTGTTTGATGGAGGCACTGTCCTCACCAATTACTCCGCCAGCCTTGCAGAGGTGCCCGTCTTTGTAAAGACCTCCTAACTCCCCAGCCTGCCGCTGCTTTGGGACAGTTGACCTCTTTCAGAGCAGCGCTGGCCAAGTGCTCGCTCTGCCTTGAGACTATTTCAGCCCATCCGCACTTTTCCAAGAACCTTTATTTGTTTGGTTTTTAATTTCAGCAGAAATTGACTGAATCTTGTATAATTTCCTGTTATTCTAAACTAGTGGAAGTACAGCTTTGGCACAAACACCCATGCAGGCAGAATGTTGACCGGTACCTCCAGAAGAGGAGATAAAGGAGCATCAGCTTATCCCTGACGGGATGTTTTGCACTTGAAAAAAAAAAGCATCTGCAGGGAAAAGGAGCTGCAATAGCTCTGTTCATGGGCATGGACGTTGTGTGTGCCAAGCGCTGCCTGGGCGCGTGTGCCCCTCAGGAGAGGCTTTGGTAGCAAGAGCCCAACCTTGAGGATAACCGGAAAACTGGGTGAATTCCAGCAGATTTCTGTGGAAGAAAAATAACTTGATCAAGCAAAGGAGCAGCTCTGGTGGAGCAGGACGTGGGCAGACAGCACGACTGCCCACCTCGGACTGCAAGCTCCAGAGCTCCACCCCTAACTTCTGTGGATGCTTTCCAGCATTTGTTGGATTTTATGGGGTTTTTTCCAGTTATTTCTTGCAGAGCGAGGAGGATCCAGCGTGGCCAGCCTTCTTCCACCCAGCAGAAAACACATCCACAGGCAAGAGAGATGTCCCACCTGCTGAATGTGCTTGTAGGGAGATGATCAACTACCCCGATAACCCAAGTTACAGATGAAGGGGACTGAGGTGGGGACGTGGGGAGCCCCTCAGCTCCTTGCCTGCTCCATGCAGGCACACGATGGGCCCAGGAGAAAAGGATGGGGCCTGATGAGGGCAACCCAAGGCCTCGGCCATTTCAAAACATGCGTGAAGGTTCCTGAGATGCATCAAAAGGCGCAGCGAAAATCAGCGAATCTCTCACTGCCTGTAATGGAGAACTTGTTTATTTGGAGGGAAGGTCAAGCTCTGGAACATGTTGCTCTGAGGGGTTCTGGATCCATCCTTTGAGATCATCACAGCCTCACAGGGCGCAGCCCTGGACAGGCAGTGGTTCTGGAGGTGGCGCTGGCTCTGCCAGACACAGGTAAGCTTCTGGCAGCTTCTCACAGCAGCCATCTCTAGCCCCTGCGCTACCACAACCTTACCACACAAAGCCAATACTACGTGCCCTTGGGCAGCTGCACAGCCACCACCTCGAGGGCCTTCTATGTCCCAGAGCTTGTTGCGCTTCCCTGCTTGCTGGGGTGAGCTACCAGGCCCTGCACCTGTGCCGGGATCGGCTCCTTGCTGCATGCTGTGGTCGGGAGGAGTCGTGGTGTCCCCACTGATGGTGCTCTCTTCTCCTAGAATATCCTGGGTCTTCCCGTTCGGGGCTCTGAGCTCGCCTCTCATCCCAATCCCTCCTCCTTTGTCGTTCCCTCCATTGTTGGCTCCGAGCACTGCGGGATCTGTGCCGGGATCTGCGCCGGGATCGGCTCCGCCTGGAGGAGGCTGGGACATCTTGCTCAGGCCTCAGAGCTCGGCCCTCATCACAATTTCTGCTCCTCTGCCTTGCAGAGGAGTTGTCAGCCACTCTGTGGATTTCCCGGCCTCGCCTGGCGGACCTGCTCCGGTGGCTTTCCCAGGCACGGGAATGGTCCCTGTCCCTGTCCCTGCTCTGCCTGCGCCATCTGTGGTGGGGGCCCTGGGAGGGCTCCCTCCAAGCTCGGTCCCTGCTGCTGTGGAACCTGTGCTGAGATTCTCTCCCAGTTTCAGGCCATCGCCTGGAGGCATCCCAACCTTCTGGCTGGCGGCGCTGGCTCCTCCTTGATGAGGCCGAGGTGTCCCTTCTGGGCCATGGAGCTTGGCCCTGGTCACGAATACTGTCCCAAGCCCTTCTCCGCTGCTGCCTCCTGCTTGTGGGGGACCTGTAGTCCCAGTCTTGTTCAGCTTGTCCGTGGACCTCATCGAACCATGTCACAGTCCTGCTCCTGCTTCGGCTCCTCCACGGGGCCCCACCACGGCCCCTGCCATGGTTTCTGCTGGAATTGCTGTGGTGCCACCTGCCTGAGGAATGGCGTGACCTCCTTCGTGCAGAGCGGCGTCGAGACCTCCGTCTGTTGGTGTTGGGCATGATGGAATAGACGTCAGGGCTGTGTGTTTCCAGCTGGGGGAACTGGTGGTGCAGAGGTTGCTGGCAGCTGGAGCAGACGGATTGGCTGCGGGACCACTGCTCTATGCAGGGAACGCAGAAGCAGTGGGTGCAGGAGCTCTCGCAGACCTCCTGGCCAGTGTCCTGGCAGACGGCGCAGTTTGGTTCCTCGGAGGCATCCGGTGGTTCCTGGGGCACCTGGCTGGTGCCGGCCACAGGGGAAGAAGAGGTGCCCTCTTCGGCCGAGTCCCGGTCCAAGGACATGTCGCGCTGCCCACGGAAGAGCGTGCACTGGAGGGGTGCCTGCTCTGCCTCGGGGCCGGGCTTGTGCTGCCACAAACGCCAGGGACCGTCCGGAGAGGCAAGTGACACCAGGGGCGTCTCCGCCTGCTCCCGCTCCGCGGGCACAGTGGCTCCTGGCCTCTGCAACACGTCCAGCAGGAGCTGGGAAAGCAGGAAAGCGCTTCCTGGCCTCTCAGTGAGAACAGCACAAGGGTGGAGGTGCGGCCGGTGGGGATCGGTGTCCCTGTGCAGCAGAAGGACCGAGCCCCCCACCTGCAGGTGCTGTCCCCACGGGCAAGGACAGCTCTGTGGCCCTTCTGGGCTGCTCTGCGCCTTAAATGTGGTGGGCGTCACAGAGACGCTCTTGTGACATCACAGAGACGCTCTTGTGACATCACAGAGACTCGCTTGTGACATCATCACCAGGACAACGAACTCTTCCAGTTCAGGATTGTTCCCGCGAGGTACAGCTGCTCACCCCCCACCATGGCTGCAATTCATCCCGTGTGCAATGGAGAAGGGTTGAACGTTTCCACAAGAAGCTGGACCCCCTTTTGAAGGGGGGTCCTTGTATCTCTGGACCTCCAGCGATGTTTTCAGGGAACGCAGCATCTCAGCTACTGCCTCTTCTCCCAGAAGTTCTGTTTTGTTATCTAACCTCTAAGTCAGCACGAGCAGAAGGACGTTGTTTTGTGTGACGTCCTGTTCAAGGTCAGGTTCTTCCTGTGATGCCTCAGCCATGTCCCACTAAAACCTCTCGATAAGCTTTACATTTTGTTCTTTTCACGTTATGGTCAGTTCTTATTTGCTGCCCATGAAGACACGTGGTACAAACACTCTCCAGTCTGGATCCACCAGGACACAACTGCTGCTGGAACATTGGAATAAAGGCTGGGGGAAGAAGTCCTTCCCCTGCCTATTGGATTTAATATAGAGACTTTCTTCAACAGTGCTCCCTACTTATTTACAGCTATGGGAAAAAAGAGATGAGCATGTAAGAAGGATGAGAGGAATTTTCCTGGGAGCTGTGCCTTCGGCTGGGCAGGCCCATGGGTGGGATCTTTTTAGGAAGCACCTGTAGCGGGGCTCAGGGAGCTGCTCCTCAGGAAGTGGCTGCCAGAGAGACACTTGCCTCTCTCCTGAGGCCAAACTATCCTTATAGAACCATGGAATTCTTTGGTTGGAAGAGACCTTTGAGCTCACTGAGTCCACCCAGCGCTGCCAGGGCACCACTAACCCCTGGCCCTCAGCACCACATCTCCACGGCTTGGAAACCCCTCCAGGGATGGGGCCTCCACCACTGCCCTGCCCAGCCTGGCACAGCCCTTCACAGCCCTTGCCATTGACAGGACAGAAAGGAAGGAACGTGCCTTTACAATAAGGGATGTTTCAATGTGTTTCCATATGGTAAGGGCACAGTTTGTAGGGTCCAAAGGAATGTTTATGGTTACAATTACAGGCACCCCAAAGTGGTAAGGAGGTCACTTTGTATGTAGCAAAGGGCAACAACCATTTAAAGGCTTGACAGAAAGAGCCAAACGAGATAGGAACAACCTGGGAACTTGACTGAAACTGGACAGAACCAGCTACCTACCTTAAGGCATTTGGATAGCCTGAACTTTGGAAATTTAGCAGCAAGTAGGCATGCTTGTTGGACTTGCACACAGTAACTTCTCCTCCCAGGGGAGGCATCAAGTGAAGTTAAGGAGACCTACAACACATGATGTCAAGGGGGGTATGTGTTAAGGGGGGTCTGTAACAGGCGGATCGGGAAGTCTGTGCTCTCCTAGTACCTCAGCCAGTGGGGAAAGGAGAAGGGACAAATGCGGCCAGGGATTTAGGATCAAAAGGGGGCTGCATCCCCCAGTCATTTTGAGAGACCCCACACACAGGGATATGCCCAGTGGACTCTCTCTTTATTCCAATAAATTCACTTTCTTTCAGGACTCTTCTGTCTCCTCTGTGAACACCCACCTCTGGCAACCAGCAAGAAATTGTTCCTCATGGCCAACCTCAACCTCCCCTGGCACAACTTGAGGCCGTTTCCTCTTGTCCTGTCACTTGTTCCTTGGGAGAAGAGCCCGACCCCACCCGGCTCCAAGCTCCTGTCAGGGAGTTGTGCAGAGCCAGAAGGTCTCCCCTGAGCCTCCTCTGCTCCAGGCTCAACACCCCCAGCTCCCTCAGCTGCTCCTCACAAGCTCTCCAGACC
>VZZY01019079.1:662574-686612 GCA_013400335.1 Eurystomus gularis | reverse complement strand
CAGGGGCCGGCTCGGGCCTGGGCCTGCCTTGGCCGCTCGCCGGGCCTTCAGCTGAGCGGTGGCTCCAGGCGCTGTGTTGGTGGATCTCGCTGCCCTGGGCGCCGCTGCCCTGCCGGCTGGAGCTCTTGCAAGTGGGAAAGCGCGTTTTCTTCGGGTGTTGGCTTGGCTGCGCTCGACTCACCGTCCCCTCTGCTCCTCTGAAGCCTGTGGGGTGAGACCTGGCTCTGGAGGAGGTTGAAACCAGTTGGAGAGAGCTGCCGAACTTGTCTCGGGCAGTGTTTCCCTCGCGGTGCTTGTTTATGTGCCTTTGGAAGGAAAGCAAGCTCCTGCCGTGTTTACCAGCAATCCAGTTGTTGGAGGTTGGTCTAGGTCCTGTAGGTTCCCACAAGTGCTCCTGTTAATTTTGTGGGTTTGGAATGGAATGTTGACTTTTTTTCTTTAATTAAATGGGTAAGTCAACATGAAACAAGATTTGAGCAGCTGAGCTGAGAAGTAAGGCTCTGAGTAAAACTATCACTGGCTGAACAAAGTGAAAGTTGGAAGTACAACGTTGATTTTCCTCCTTAGGCTTTCTCGCTGTTGTTTTTTCCTCTCCAGTGAAGAGGAGCAGCAGTACAATGGAGTGAAACCTGGAAGCCCCAATCTGGGCATAACCAGCGAGTGTGTCTGAGGCTGCCTGAAAGTTCCGTGTGTATAAAGCTGAGAACAGAGGAACAAGCAAATGTAAAGCACAGGATTAAATGAGGTGAAAGGCTTGAGGTGACCTCAGCTTCACTGCTGAGCTCTTGACTGGGAGGAAAAGGGTCAGCAAATTACAAATTGGCTGTTAGGGTGCAACTTAGAGTGACAGGTGTAGTTTAGAGTGCTAATCCTCGATGTGAAATAGTTGAAACAACTTAAAGAC
This sequence comes from Eurystomus gularis, assembly GCA_013400335.1. NCBI lineage: Eukaryota > Metazoa > Chordata > Aves > Coraciiformes > Coraciidae > Eurystomus > Eurystomus gularis. The sequence continues at coordinate 685,708 of VZZY01019079.1, read as the reverse complement.
CCTTTACATGCGGATCATCGTGGCTGAGATGAATGAAGGGGAGTGAGATTGTCTGAGTTGTTGGAGCTCCCTGTTCAGAGAAGTCTCACCTGACCTTGGCACATAGAGTGGTCATTGTTAGAGCTGTGACTGCAGCACGGGGAGGAGACTCACCTCTCTTAACTGGAACTGGGGTCCAGTTGATGCAGGAGGTAGGACAAGGCCTGGATGGCTTTTGCTGCATGTTTCCCTTCCCAGAGCTTTGTCCACCAGGTGGGGCCGGGCCACCGCTCCTGCCACTCGCGTTAGCAGAGCCCTGCCTGGCAGTGGAGCAGAGCAGCTTTTCCTCCTTTCCTTTCTTGCCGGCAATGTGTCCCTGGCAAAGGCAGCTCAGAGTGTTAAGGGTGACTTAGCTCAGAAAGGTGTCGGTCTTTCTGTGAAGTGTAGATGAGATTAAAACAGTCTTTGATCCAAGACTCTTCACGTTGCTAAACTCAGTTGTTGCCCAGTAAATGGTCCTTCCTCTGTGCCAGAGGTACAGCTGCGAGGAACACAGTATCCAGCACCACCCAGTAAATCTCGGTTCTGGCTCTTGCAGGTTAAGAAAGCGTATCGGCAGAAGGCCTTGACTTGTCACCCAGATAAGAACCCAGACAATCCCAGAGCAGGTAAGGTGGGGACACAAACTGCTCCTCGTTTGTTTTCACATGTGGAGACTCCTAGAAGTGGCTCTGCTGAACTTCAAGGCTGTCTACATGTGTGGTGTGTAGGACTAAGAGTTCTTTTCACCTCTGTTAGAGAGCTCTGGTTTCTCAGGTTGGATATGTGCATGTTGGGTTTGGAAAGATCGGTGTTAAGTCAGTGCTGAAATTGTACTTGTGCCTCTCAAAGTCTTCTTCCCACATGGCCCTTGAATCCTGGACCTTTGGCCATGCTGTCCCCAGTGTTTCCTGCCTGGTCACTATTACAAGAGTTCTAAATTAGTATTAATATTAAAATAAATTAGAATTCCTACCTCTCACTGAAGTTGAAACTTGAATAGCAAGTTTACGAATCCTGTTATCTATGAGGAATGCCTCTTTTTGTCTGCCAGAGAAGGCCCTGGCCGTGCAGCTGAGCTGCTACCTGGGTCTGGCGTCTGCAGCTACTCTGCTTTTACGTTCTGTTGCTGCAGGTAGCAGTGAACAGCTATGGAAACCAGGAGGATGCTGTTCCTCAGGACACCTCACAATAAACATCGTTCTGTCTCTTGCATTTTCCAATTTGACGGGCTACAGTCTTGAAATTGAAAATGTATAGTTGTAGTACAGAGAAAATTTTTGCACTGGGACGGTGGGGCGGGGAAATACATTAGCAGCAGTGAGAGGAAAGTCGGGGGCTTTGACGTCTGCAGGAGGAAGAGGAGTGATTTGAAGTGTGTGGGGAGGCTCTGGCTTGTGTGTGTAACGTGGCAGGAAGAGCGTCAGCAGTATTGGTGCAAAGTTTGAATCTCGGGCTGAAAAGCCATTGATACAAACGGGAGAATTTGTCTGTGAGGGTGTGTTTTGGGCTGGCTGCAGGGTGAGCGATACACCTCTGGAGATGCGTTACTCCTGTTTATTTTTTCGTAGCTCACACTAAGGTTTATATAACAAGTGTTGTACTTTGAGTTGGGCTGGTCCTGGCTACAGGTTGGCTTATGAATGCTTTGGAGAGATGATTCTTCTTTCTGATGTTCTACAGGTCTCTTCCATAAGGGATTGTCTTTCCTGGTTCACTCCCAGGCCGCTAGCGTGATTTTCTGCGTCTTACCCTTTTTTCTTCTAATTCCCAGCGGAAGTCTTCCACCAGCTGTCTCAGGCCTTGGCCGTGCTAACAGATGCAGCAGCAAGGGTAAGGATGCTCGTCTCTTGGTGGTGGTGGGACTGTGGGGGTCCTCTGCAAGCGCGCTGGAGAAGTATTGGAAACTGTTCTTGTCTGTCTTGCTCTCTACTCTGCTTGTGACTTCATGAGCACAAGCCTCCTCTGTTAGTCCCTGTAGTTCTCCGTGAGAACAGTTAGTAGGTGCCAGGTAAGAACCTGGGCAAATGTTCGTTTTCTGATGTGATATGCCGGGAGTTGCTCTGTCCACTTGCTGCGAGGGTGAGGTACTGTCTTTAATCATGTATGAGGGTGGGGCGCATCCCATTTCAAAAATAAATTATAACCAGCATGGATTCAGCGACACACGGAATTCCCGTGATAAAGGACGGTGCATTTGCTGTTCTCCTGAAGTCAAGGTCAGACAGGAAATAACACCCAGATGTGATTGCTACGGCTCGGAGCCATTCTTTCTGTGGGGTGCAAAAGGCTTTAAGCCAAAAAGCTGGATCATAGTCCCGATCTCGGTCCTTTTGCTGCAGGAGCTCTGCGGGCTCCCAGAGGTAGCCTGGACTCTGCTCTTGCTGAGAGCAAGTGCTTGAGCACCTACTGCCCAAGGCCTGCAAGTCATCTGAGCATGTGAAGGGAAAGAATAAAGCCAGTAAATGTGAGCAAGTAACTTGATTAAACTCAGAGAAGGCGTCTTAAAGTTTCAGATTCTAAGATTTAAAACAATGAAATAACCCCCCTCTGTTCAAACCTTGGCAACACTCATCGTCTCCCCTGCAAGGGACAATTAAGCTTGTGGTGTCCAAGAACCTTTTGGCTTCTGCATTTTAAAAAGTAAAAGTGTTTGGCAAGCCCATCCCCTGCAGGAGGGAGAACCATCAGCTCTTCTAGTTAACAAAACGAGCGGCGCTTTCCTTACAGCTCTTCTGCAGGCAGCGCTTGAGCTGGTCTCTGCTTTACCTACTGCAGAAAGGTTCGGTGGTGGTGGTGGTGGGTGACGACCAGATTCTCAACTGGTTTAAAGAGATGCCAGTGAAATTCCCAGTTTACCCCAGTTCTCAAGTGAATGTTGATGTGTTATGCTGCTGAAGATTTCTGGTGCTCTTTAATCTAATATGTTCACGTGAGTCAAACATCAGCTGTCTTGTGAATAAATATTTCATATAAAATAAACCCTTTTAACAGTAAAACTTTGCTCTAAACCAGACCTAATCTGTTCCAGTGCCCCTAAAGCTCCTGTTGGCATGTTCAGGGAGCCAGAATGTTCTCCCCTCCTCTGAAGATGGGTCAGCCTTTCTCTCCAGTACCCTTCACAGTTATTCCTGGAATTCCTCACCTGCTCAGGCTCCATCTGGAGATCCTTGGGCCTCTTCTCATGTTTTCACGGTATTTGTGTTGCCTTCTAACACTTCCAGGAGGAATGCTAACAAGCAGCAGGAAATGTTTCACCTCAGCTCACAGTGTTCCAATATCTGATCTCGCCTTTATTCACCGCTCTCTGTTTTATCTCTAGTTTTACACCGTTGTGTTGGTTCTTTGACAGGCGGCGTATGACAAAGTGAGAAAGGCGAAGAAGCAAGCTGCAGAAAGGACACAAAAACTTGATGAGAAGCGAAAGAAAGTAAAGCTTGGTAATAAAATCAGAACTTCATCTTCTCTTGGCTCAGAGTGCTCGTTAGCTGGGTGTTTGCATTTCTCCTACCACTGGAATTCACTGCTGATTAATCTGCTGTCCATCTGTGGCTTCCTTATGCCCAGTGCAATGTCGTAGCCATCTGAAGCCTCCTCCCACAGTCACAGCTGGGGATGGTCCTGCTCTGGGAACGAATTGGGGGGTTGATGACTATTAAAACTGATGATACATTGATGTACCTGGGCAGAGGAGAAACGGCAGAGCTACCAGGACTCAGCTGTGAAATGGGTGTCAGCGTCGCCAAGGCTGAGATCTTTCCATCTGCCTTTGGTCAGCAGCAGAAATTCTCTTTAGATTGTTTTAATTTTGTTTGTTTCTCTGCAGATCTTGAAGCCAGAGAACGAGAGGCCCAGACCCACGATAGTGAAGATGAGGAGATCAGGACAACAAGATCATTAGAACAAGAAGTAACGATAAATTCTTAGATTTCTTTGCTTCTCTTGGGAAGAATTGCTGAAAGTCTTTAGAGTCATAATGCAAACCATGTGCTGAGATGCAGCAAACCTCTGTGTAGCAGCAGTCCCTCAGCCTTTTGGGTTGATGGGCTCTGTGAAAGAGGCGTGTGGAAGGGATCTTGTAGCAGTCTAGCAGATATCTCCATCTCAGGAATTTATTTTTTGGTCTGCCCTTTCCCTTTTGCAGAGCAGACAATACCAACAGCTAACTGGCTGTGTGCCGGCTGACGGGACCTGTGTCACTAGGAACACGAGGGGTCCAATTCTGTGAGCGCTGGAGCTGCCCCAGCAGGGAGGGCTGCCCCGGGAGATGGGCGTCAGACAGAAGTTCTCCTTGCCAGTCTTTAGCTGGCATGAACCGTCCGTGGAACCGTGCCCTCAGACACCCGTGCTGTCTTCCCTCTGCTCTAGATAATACGCCTGCGTGAAGAAGGCTCCCGTCAGCTCGAGGAGCAGCAGAGGCTCATTCGGGAGCAGATCCGGCTTGAAAGAGAGCAGCACAATGCGTTACAGAACAGGATGGGTTGGAGCCCTCGGCCAAACCGCGCGCGCTGGGACCCCAGCGCCTCTGTGGCCAGAGCTCTTGAACAGGCGCAGCCTTCAGAGGGGTCGTGGCCACATGTAGGATCCTGCAGCACCTTCCTCAGGGATAAATCAAAACACCAGTATTTCTATGGGGTTGCTTTCTTACGTACAGCACGCTGCTCTTTAACACATCACTGCTGCTCCTTTTCGGTGAATATTCTAAAGCATTGAATCGAGATGGTCTGATGTGGAGCCCCTCAGACGTGCTGCAGGGAGCTCGAAGCCCTGATCTGTCACAACTGCAGCAGTCGGGGTGGCAGGCTCGAAACAGAGTGATTCAAGCCTGCAAAAACTAATGGTTGTCATTGGGTTACTGCTGCTGTATGCCCCGAAAGGTCTCAGTACCTGTCACCCAAAGGAGACTCCACATGGAGAATAAAGTTTTGTTTAGTCTATGGTTGCTGAGGCTTTACTTTCAGGAGCTTGATTCTCATGTTCCTTGAGAGTACGGAGTCTTCAGCCCAGGTTTGCACAGAGAGCAGCAGCAAATCTGTCAGGAAGTGAGCAACAACTGAGCTGGAAAACGCCTGCATTCGGTGCTGCTGTACAAGAACAGACAGTTACTGTGCTTCAAGTTGTCTCCCTCTAATTCTCGTGGGCTGCTCAGTAGCTGTAGCTTGTCTCCTTCATATGGGAGGGGATGAGATTTTTCCAGAATCTCATCCTTTGGTGTTCCTGGACCTCACTCCCATCCGCAGGTCTACAATGAATTGCCGTTTTAAATAGTCTTGTGTCTGTGTAAGCTGAAAATACACTTTTATATTTCAGAAAGTTCTGTTCCTCTCTTCATGACTCACCAGAGTGCTGTTCGGGTTTTCACCTCAAGGGGAGGATTCATCGTCTCATGCTTTCTACCCCTTTCAGCCTGGCAGAGCTTTATCTGCCTCTAATTTTTCCACACTTGGTCCCACCAGCACAACCCTCTTGCAGGGCAAAATGTCACAGAATCTGACAGGTCTCCTGCTCGTGTCTTCACTTAGCTGGTTTTAGCCTTGGTCCTGGCGAGTCTGGGTATCACGGAAGGAGAAAATGCTGACATCCAACATTTAGTCTGTACAACAGCTCCTGGTGATAGTGTTGCACAAGACATTTTGGGGCTGAAATGGTCTGGTGGCAGTCCAGAAGTGTATTGCCATACATGTGTTCTGGGGGCAAATTTTGTCCTAAATGCTCTTTAGCCAAGGAGTTTTCACCCATCTGTTTTTTTTTCCTTTCCCCTCTTTAGGCAGGCAAGAAAGAAATGGAGCAGAAGGCAGAATAACTCCTAAACTCAAAGTAAGACATCCTTATAAAGCTGGGGTTTGAGGAAGACTGATAGGACATCATACAGTTTGGAAAACGGAAGGGACACTTCAACTCTGCTGAGCTGGCATGACCCTTTGTGCAGGGGAGGTGGAATTCCTCTGTCTAACGTGCATCATGGGCATGAACAGCTCCTGGCACTGCCTTTACCCTTCCTCCCTCACCCTGTCCTCTTGATTTTTGAGCCTGAAATTGAGTTGTCTCTGCTTTAAGCACAGGGAAGCATCTGTGTTACCCTGATCTAGCCATTAGTATGCCTTCCAGTACGATCTTTTTATCCCAGTGAGCAATGTTTCTCCCTGTTCCCCAAATAATTTGTTCCCTTTGCATGTTCTGATGTTGAAGTAATTGTTTTGGGAGTTTTGGGAGCATAGCTGTAAATAGACTTGATGAATGTGCAGGTGGCAGGAGCCTCACTCAATGTGGCACAGAATTAACGTGTCTGTTTATTTTCCAGCTAAAATGGAAATGCGGGAAAGAAGATGAAACCAGAGGGGGATACTCAAAAGACGTTCTGTTGCAGATCCTGCAAAAGGTCCTGCCTGACACCTTCCTCCTACTCGATCTTCCCCTGCTTGCAGTGTCCGAGGAAGGATAGTAAATTCTGGGGTAGTAAATTCTGGGAACCTACGTGTAAACCAGGGTGGCTCTTTAGGTCTTTTTTTCCGTTGTCCACTTTCTCATGCCGTTTTCCAAGATCATCAGCACTGATGCGTTTGCTGTGAGCTGTTCCCCAGCTAGCACGTCTCCCCTGTCTTGCTCCCAGCAGGGACTCCTGCAGAAACGGAGCAACTGCAAACACTTCCACAGAATGGTTTGAGCCCTGTGAGTGAGTCTGGCCGTGTGCTTACGGGGCACTCGTGCCTTCACCGGGAGCACTTGTGTGTTAGCTGCTGTGGGAGGTTTGGAGACAGGACTAAACAAGCCTTTGATCTGATTACACCCGGTGTGTGAGCTTCATTTTCCCTTCATGCAAGTATCTTCTGTAGCTCAAACTCCGCGCCGAGCAGCCCTCTTTCACTGGGGCTTGCTGGAAGCAAAGTGTGTAGTTCTGTGCCTCCCCAGAATTACGTATTTCCTGAAGGGACAGAAATTATGACAGGTTGGGATCGGTGGGAGCATCGTACAAGGCAGGGTGACGGCTCAAGCCTTGTGCCTGTGAAAACACGTGTTTTGGCTTTGCGTTTGTTCCCTAAACCTGACATCTCTACTGGGTCTGTAATTAACTTTCCTTCCTTTCTTTGTCTTAACAGTATGGAGATGTGCTCAATTTGCTGATCTCGAGTAGGAAGACTGGGAGCGCGGTCGTGGAATTTGCTACGGTTAAGGCCGCTGTAAGTCTGGCAGAGACCCGGGGGGTGTGTGGGGTGGGGTGGGCGAGCAGGGGCGTTGCAGAAGGGAAGGGTTTGCAACCTGACGGCCTGGAGACGCTGCCTTGTCATTAAGGCAGTGGAGAAAGGTAATGAGAGTCTGAAGGTACAGAGGGATGAAGGGAGTGGCAGAGCTGGAGGCACAAACCCAGCGCAGATCATGCACATAAACAAGGCAGCTGGCCTGAAAAAAGTGGAGGAAAAAGACACGGCTTTGAAAAGCTGTTTAATCAGCTCTCACTGGAGCTGAGTTACCCATTGTGGAGCTGGGATTACTGGGTTTAGAGGTTATATGAGGCATCGGCAGTTTAAAAGAAATCAAAATGTCTTGATTCACTATGAGTTATAATAATTCATGTGGCTGTGGAAACAGAAATGATAATTTACCCTTCATTTCAGGAGTTCCATCAGCTTAAACTTACACTGTACCAGAGCCTCTGTTCCTTGTCACCTGTTATTTCACTCCTATCCAAATAATCGGAAAACCCCCAGGATTGTCTGTGGCCTGTGCATCGGAAGCACGGGCAGTGCTGTGTTGTCTGTGCTGGGTCCAGAAAAGGACCTTGGGAATCTCCATTGCTTCTGCCCTGGTGCCAGGCTGGGATGGAAAAACTGTGATTGTTAGTGACCTGTGAGGGAGCGGGGTCTGGCATTCAGATGGTGATGGAAGGATGTTTTCGTTGTTAGGAGATGGCTGTGAAGAATGAAGTTGGCCTGATAAATAATCCCCTGAAGATTTCCTGGCTGGAGGGCCAGCCCCGGAGCAGTCCCAGCGCTGTCCTGTCTGACAGCAGTAGCCAGCCGAGGCCTTCACAGGTAAGGAGACACCGGCTGTACTGCCCGAGTCTGTGCCTGTAGCAACCCTGGTTGAACAGCGCGCATTGCCTTGATGGTAAGATCCGTGGATTCCCAGCAGAGCTGAAAAGCAGCTCTAATGAGAGGCCTGGCTGCCTGCTGAGCCTTTCTGTGCTCAAGCAGTGGCTTCTTTAAAGGGCTTTTGCCCGAGAGGCAGCACACTGAGGACATCAGCTACTTGGATGACCAGATCTTTGCACAATCTCGCTGTCTCTCCTCCGAGTGAAAGCCAAGGGTGTTCCTTGCTCAGCCCAAAGCCTCTGATGCCGTTCTGGAATTTTTTCTGATATACATTGATTCTGGGAATCCTCTGGCTGAAATGGGTCTACTAGAAGGCTTCTTTAGAGTGGGTCGATTCCTAACTGCATTCACAGGAGGATGACATTTCAGTGCTGAAGGGAAACCTGTAATCTTAGGGTCCTCGGGAGGGAAGAGAAAGCAATGTCCAACGTCCCAACAAGGTGAGACCTTGTTGTCTGGTTTGGGTCCTCTCTGCCAGCGTGGTTACTGTGAGTGCCAGGTGTTTGTTAACTATTAGCTGCTTCCTGTTTATTTCACCAGATAATCCCTCTAAAGCTGTTGTTCTTGAACAGCAAATGTATTTAAATCAGAAAACACAGGGAAGGCAACAACATCGAATGGTTAAAGCGTAGAAACCACGCTGCAGCTGTACTGCAGCGCATCGCTGCCTCTCCGTTACCCTGCGCTCCCGTTGGCCCTCTGCAGTGGCAGCTGCACCCGCTCCTTTTGAAGTGGGTCATGTTATACTTTGTTCTCTAGCACAGAATTTATCTTGTGCTCTGTGTGTCTTCTGATCTAGTCAGTGATTCCTCGGCTGTGAAGGGACCTGAGATCCTTTGCTGGCTATTTGAGTTCCAGTTCACACTCGCTGTGACATTTACTCTGCTCTCCTCCTTCCCTGTGGTATAAAGATGAAAAAGATGTAATTGCTGAGAAGATTCCTGCCTCCTGCTCTGCAGGTGCCCTTGGCGTGTGTGTCGGCATCTCCATCAGCCTGGCCTGTGTTCACTACCTAAATATTTCAGCAGCTTGTGAGATGTTCAGTTCATTGACTCTCTAGGCTTTTGGTTAAGTACTTTATAGGGCATGCATTTACACATCCGAATGCCCGGTTGTTATCCCAGCTCTGTTCAGGGCTGTATGTTTTCACCTGGGATGTGTGTTCTTTGAGCAGCCTGGCCTGAGCCACGTCCCAGAAATCTGGGGCAAAGGCAGTTCCAGCCTCGCAGTCCAGGAGCCAGGCAGAGCTTCATGGGCCACGTGGAACCAGGGAGGGTCCTGCAGACACAGCGGGTGCACAGAGTTGGCCACAGTGTGAGAAGGCAAACTGGGGGAAAAAGCAGAATCCAATCCAAGTTATTAAGTATCCCTCGCTAGTAGAGAACTGGCCATTCATACCTAAGAGGGTTGCAGGTGCAACTGGAGCTTGGTGGTGGCTTCTTGCCTCCGTGGGTTCAAAAGCCCTGGCTTTTGACTGAGTTTATCTTGGCTTGTTTCCATGACCGGAGCTTGTTAGTGGAAACTGCGGCGTCTGCCTGCTGCGAAGGATTGCTTGGCGGAGCAGCGAGGGAGAGCAGGCTCGTGCAGCAAGTGGTGCTTGTGCTGCGTGGAGGTGGTGACTCACTTCTGTCCAGCACGGCCCCATCAATCTCACATTAGCTCTCAAGGTGGTGAGGAGCTGCGGCCAGTGACTTCGATCCTTTCCCAGGAATCGCACTGTGATGCTCCTCTGTCCTTTCCACTGCTTTTATGTGCAAGCAGCTGCAATTTGGTTACATTGCAGTCTTGCTGTCCAGGGTAAGATCTCCACACTGCTCTGCTTCCTGCTTTTCCCTACTTCCTGCTCCAGATCCTCCCCAAATCCTGCTGCTGCTTCCACTGGCATGCTTCCAAAATCTATAACTTGGGAATAGCTTCTCTTGGCTGTGCTGCTTCTAGCTGGCTTGTCCTCAGCTGTTCAGCTCTAGACTATACAAAACAAGGTCTTTCAGGTATGTTTTGCTGCTGCCTCAACCTACTCCCTGCCTCATCCTTTCATACCCAGTCTGGCTTCCCAGCCATCAGGGGCCACATTCTTGCTTTCAAGCTGCACTCATCTCATGTTGGTCTAATCTGCCCTCACTTCCCATTTGCTGCTCCCTCCGGGTTGCTCCTATTTTTGTCTGAATCCACCCCCTGTTTGTTCCCACTCTGCAAATGCAGCTCCTTCCCTGCTCTGCTTCAGAAGACAGCCACAGACCTGCAGCGTTCTCATGGCAACACACTCGCTACTCATCCACTTCAGAGCTGTGTCTGCTCCCTGCCCGGGGTGGTCAGCCTGGAGCTGGGCGCCAGAGCCTTCAGATAAAGGACAGCCACATGCTGACGAGTGCAGGGGGCTTTGGAAGCGATTTCTGAGTGAAAGCAAGGCTGACTGTGGAAAAGCGTGCTGTGAGGAGGCAGTATGGTGGAGGGTACTTGCTCCCGTGTCTTTATTGGCTTATTCTCTTCTGCAGCAATGGGTTGTTGTCCAGCGGTTCCCGGAGAGCTGCTGGAGCCAAACAGGGAGTTGTGCTTGAGTTACAAAAGCTGTGGATTGGCCGGTGCTAGGCGGGACTACCTGGGAGCAAGGGCTGTTTGACTGGTGCAGCTCTGAGGTTCAGAGCGCGCAGCGGTGCCGTGCTGTGGAGAGCACGTTTGAACCACAGCAGCACCAAGCACGCGCTGCTGGGGAGGTCTTCCCCGCACCTTTGGTAGCGGGATGTCCCTGCCAGTGCCCCTTGTTCACTGGGGGCTGTTTCTTCAGCCACACTAAAGCCCTGAGAAGAGCTGGCATCTTTTTTTTAGCTCCTTTGAGGTTTCATGGAGTTTGGTTTATATTATCTGACTTTACAGCCTCATGTAGGTGAAGCCTTCTGGAGCGTCTCTGTGCCCTCTGCTGCGGCCAGCTTCCACAGCTCACAGTTGCCTGTGCGTGGACGTTTTATTGGTTCCTTTTTTAAAGAGACTAGTATCTAATTAGCTGTGAAAAAGGTAAGAATCAGTGACCCAGTAGTTCCTGCAGCATCCTTTTAGTTTAGTTTGCCCAATACTGCCTAAAATATTCTTAGCCTGGCAGAGCCCTTCCCACTGTGCGGCTCGTGGGGTGAAGAACTTCATCTCAACGCTGGCTCTCGGCCTGAGCTGTGGCACTCTCCTGGGGGGAGGATAACGCACTGCCCTCCTCCCAGCCCACGCCGCTTCCCCACCCTTGCGAAACCTGCAGTGCCAGAGGACAGATCTTGGTCACTGCTGATAAGGGACCCCTGCTCTCGGTGCCTGGGCTCTTTCTGGCTTGCTACCAATGAAATGAGGCACGAAGACGCTTCCAGTCACAGAGACATTTATTCTTCCACACCTGTACAGCTGATAAATCAGTGCATGCTTCAAGCAGCAGTATCTAGAGAAATTCCTTCTGCTAGTAGGGTAAATAAACTGCTGTTGCTGGATTACGAGCCTACGGGGATGCTTACCTGTTTGCAGGCTGGGAGTGCCAATTGCACTTGAGTTAGGGGAAAATAAAACCACGAGAGGGAAAAAAAAAGGGGGGAAGAACAGCTTTGATTTTTCACATCCAAACCTGGTGGGAGAAGAAACACCAGTGTCAGTCTCTGACCCTTGCTGTAGCTATGGCTTCGGGATGCAACGCTGCTGTCTCCTTGCAAGCTGCTCATCCACAGACGATGTGTGCCGTATTCCCTCCTGTCCGGGCTCCACAGCGTCCCAGCCGCATCTCCAAAGTAACAAGTCTTTGCCAAACCGACGCCGTTCTTCCTCGAGGAGGAGATGCATGGTCAAGAGCGGGGAATTCCCAGCGTGGAGAACAGAAACTTGCCCACGAGGTTCCAGCAGACAGTGCTCTCGCCTGAGCACGGAGCCTGTGAGCTCTGCTCCGGAGGGCTCCTTGGCAAGGACAAGGACAGTCTGTGGTGGGTGTGCGAGGACAACAAAACAGGCCACACACAACAGGAATGCTGCAGTGTCCGTCCTCCTGCTGGGGCCAGAGAAACCAGCAGCAGCAGCAAGTAAAAGTGATGCCTTAAATGATAAATACCTTCAAATGGCGTAATCTCTCGGATTCTGTTTCCTGAGGGTCTGCAGAACATCCTCAAGAAGCGATAGCCCCAAATCCACTTTGAAGGACAGGAAGGGATCAGACAGGTCAGAAAGAGCAGTGCCGTTCTGGGAACCTGTCTCTGAGGTCCCGCAGTCTGTAGCCTGGTCCTTGTGGAATTGGGTTTGAGTGGCTTTGTGGTATTGGTGAGAAGCACCAGAAAAGGAGATGTCAGAGTGAGAATCTGTGTGGTCAATGATGTTAGGGCAGCTGGAACTGTCCAGGTACAGCCGGGGAGGCTTGGGAGGGGCTTGTGCCTTGGCCAGGTTTTGCTCACTCTGACACGACAGGTAATCGGACTTGTCCTTCAGATCCCTCAAGCATTCCCGCTTCTGGCACTGTCCATCAGTGTCCAGAGTGTGGCTGTTCTGATTCAAGATGATGACTTGGTTGCCCAGCTTTTTGTGTCTCCTGAGCGAGAAACGTCTGAAGAACGTTGTGGACTTAATGGACCCCCTCCGCCAAGTATCCATGCTGATGAAAGGCAACAAGGAGGAGGAAGCTGCTGAGTCTTCACAGTCAGGTGTGGGACTGAAGTCGCAGGATCAGCAGCAAGCCACGCAACAGGAACAACCTCTTCCTTCCCTGTTCCTGTAGCTGGAAGGAAAACAGAGAGGCTGGTATTACAGGAAATGCAAACTTCACACCACGGCCCTGCGCTGAGGAGCAGCTGGCCTGTCTCAGATATGAAGGAGCCTCCTTCTTTGGTGGAGAAGGAATGGTGATGGCTGAGCATATGAAATCTGTGCTGCGAAACAAGCGGGTGAGGAACAGCAAAGGCACACAGTCACCATGAGAACAGATTTAATCGAGCATCTAGAACAGAAGGGCACTTTGGTACCATGGTAACCAGCCACCTTCATGGGGAAGGGCACAGCAGAAAAATCTCTGTGGGTGGTAAGGAAGGGAGATGGTGACTCAGTCCCACTGAAGGAAACCGAAGAAGTGCGGTCAAATGGAATTTTACAAAGCAACAAAATGTGGATGTAAAAGACGAACTTTAGGAAAATTGAATGCAGAATAGACTTACGCTGTGTCGGAGCAGCACCAGAGTCCAGCAGGCGGGGAGGAGGAACTGCTGAAGCACTTGGAGAACTGTGGCCACCACGTTCACCGGTTTGTAGACGGTTGGAAGAAGCCAGTCCAGGGACGATCAGCCAGGCTGGACCCAGAACGCTAAAAATCCATGATGCCTCCGTCTCTTCATGTGCCTGCTGTCACTGCTTCCCAGGCTGCAGCTCCTTGTGCGTGTGTGTTTGTTGTGAGCCAAGCCCTCGCTGAGTCAGCCACGTCAGAAACTGGGTTTTACACCATTGGTAATTGCCAGGATTGCAGGAAGTAGGTGTGGAGAGCAGCAGAGCTCCAGCCCACACTGCTGGAGGAGAAGACAAGCTCCCTGAGCGGCACCCAGACTGCTCGAGAGCTGTCAACCTCAATAGCGACTTGTAGCCCATCTTGGATCCAACTGCTTCTTCTCTTGGTGCTCTCCCCTCATGCTACTTCTGATGGCTTGTGCTATCAGCAGGGCTCCCAGAGGAGGCCAGAAATAATCTCTTGTCTGTTTTAAATGTAAATCTGGAGTGTGAGGTGGTGATTCAGGTTTGTATGGGTGATTCATCTGCATGAGTCTGATCTCAGCTATTTCATTCAGCTGAGCAGATGACAATATCTGTGGTTGGTGGACAGGAGCTTTGAAGAAGCCTTGTTCTGCCACCAAAGGCTAATATACAATCTGGTGCTTTCTCAGGCGCAATGAAAACCTGCGCCATGCAGTGCTGGGAGGTTATTTCATTCACGCAGCTAATAAGATACCAATTAGGGCCTATTGGGCTCTGAATTTCCCTAAGTTTCTCGTCTGTTGTGGGCTCCTATGTTGTCCTTGTAGCCAGACGCTGCAGCTTCAGGAGCCTATTTGCTGGCCCATGAGGACAAATTTGCACTTGCCCCATTTTCGTGCAGTCTTAGTGAGCTGTTCTGGTGCCTTTTCATTCATTCTGGTTTCTATTTAAGATGTCCTGAAATCACGACTAGATTTAGTTTCTAGAAAAATGAATGTGAGGGTTTTTTTGGTTTCTTTTTCATTCACCTATTCTCAAGATGCTTTTATTTCCACCTGAACTGTCAAGCAAATGAGATGGATGTTTCCAAGCACTGCAGCGCTTTGAATACATCCGAAATAGTGAGGCCACCTACTAATGGTAAGTGGCTTTTGAAAGCAGAGTGCCAAAAGCACCGCTTTGCTCTGCGATAGCAGCTGTCATCTGCTGCCCACGGTTATTAGGCAGCGTCTGCAATCAGCTTGGTTGACGTGACGGTTGCTACCACACGCAGCAGAAAGGCTCCAAGAGCTTCTGAGAGCTAGAACAGCCTTGTGTCAGGTTTGGGAATGCACTTGGTGGGTTTCTTTCTGCGGCCGCTTAGAATCATTGAGTTGTTTAGGTTGGAAAAGACCTTTAAGATCATCGTGTCCAACCATTAAACGTCCGTGGTTGCACCCACAGTCCTTTCCATGACTGAACAAAGGTTTGATGATTTCTTTGATGTCGTTAGCCTTTCTAACGGGTGCCGCGTGTGCTGGACTTTGTGCTCCAGTGTTGCACTTGCAGAACAAGCTTGTCACGTACAACCAGCCCCAGTGAGGCGAGGTGAGCTGAGCTTCTCCACCCAGCCTCGCTGCTCCAGCAGCCAGCGGGTCACTGGGGCTCCCTGGCTGCCCCTCTTGTCAGCGACGCTCTTACAAACTAGACTGTTCTTCACAGACACCCGATGTCGGGGCGGTCACGCTGCTGGGAACCACCTTCCTGGCTCAAACACCTGTTGTGAGTGTGGTTTGTGGAACGGGGGCTTCTACAGTCCACGACAGGTTGTGTTTGTTTTCTGTTCCCAGGCGTCAGTGGTGTCAGAACGGGATTACGAGAGCCTGGTGATGATGCGGATGCGCCAGGCAGCAGAGAGGCAGCAGCTTATCGAACAGCTCAAGCGGGAAGACGAGGAAGAGTCTCACACCTAGCATGAGAGTATGGATCCTCCCCACCCATCCCTCTTCATTTCCAGAGCTGTTTCTTAATTTAAGTCAATAAACCTCCTTTTCTAAAGCTGTTGTAGGAATACAAGCTCCCCGTGACTGCAGCTCGTATCCCTTCCCAGAGCAGAGGGGAAAATGGCTGCGTAAGCTTCAGAGTAAGTGTCTGAACCTGTCAGTCTGCAGCTGCCCAGTCACGGAGGACCATGTGTGAGAGGTGCTATCAACCAACACCAAACCTTGGAGCTGCTTTTAGCTCCTGAAAGCTTGTCCAGGAGCTGTGGCTCCAGAAGGTTTGGCAACAACCGTTTGAAATAACCCACAGAGACGTTTTGGTCTGTTGAGGGAAATGTTTTATTGGTGTTTCCTCTACAGCAGGATTGATACACGGTCCCAAACAATCCAGCACTGCAGCTGTCGCTGTTAGGATTAGCCCAAGACTCTACTGTGCTGCTCTGAGGCTACTTCAGGAAGAGCGTGTTAGCCTTGCCTGGACCTCCTGGGGCTGCTGCTGCCAACCACAGTCCCGGCTGGGAGAGAAACCGGCCTTGCTGCGGGTCAGGGGGTTCTCGAGGAGCGCTGTGCAGGTCTGGCAGTTCCCAGTCACATTTCAGGGATGAGATAGGTGCCATCGGTGCTTGGCCTCCCCTCCCTACCCCCATGACCCAGGAGAAGGCCCTGACCTCACAGCTCAGCATGGACATCTCTGAGGAACCGACAGGTCTGTTACTTGAGCTTCCTCCACTGCACACTGAATAGGAGATGACGAAGATGTTAAGGGATGGTGTTTGCCAGGCTGCCGTTGGGATGAGCGCAGAGATGGAGCCATCTGTTCTATGATTCGCCTGGGCTGGGCACGGCTTCCTCCCCCCGGCCTTGGGAAGCAGCAGGATGGCAAGATTCCATCGGGTCAAGTTTTACCTCTGCAGCGCTCCTCCCCCCACGCCCGAGTGCCTGGAGTCTGAGACAGAAAGGAATTACGGGGAAAAGTCTGCTGTGAGATGGTCCCCGGCAGGAGCTTGTCCAGGAGGAGCGCAGAAGACCTCCTCGCTATTCCTTGTGGAGGCACCACACCAGGGTCTGTCCCACGCCTGTCATGCTCACCACTCGGTAGCCACAGCTCTCCAGCTTGTCCAGGACGATCCGTGGAGCATCGTTGACGTAGTACTCCCAGCTGCAAGCAGGGAAGGGGAGAAGAAAGAAAATGAGGTGGAGGAGACAACAAGCGTTTCCTTGTGGAAGTGACTCTGCCTCACTGCCGTGAGGCGCTGCCGTGAGCGCCCCTGGTACCGTGTCTGTGTGGTGCAACATCCTGGTTAACCCACGGGGTTAAACCCAACCCCACAGCTACCAAACCCAGGAGAAGGCCTGGCCAAAAGGGAAGGGTTGTGTTGATTGAAACGTGGTTTGGGGACTGGTTGTCCAAAGCCATGTGCTGCTCAGTTCACCAGGCTGAAACAGCAGCAGAGAGAGGGCTCACCGGCTGGGAATCCGTGGAAAAGGAGGATAATCTCCACACAGCGGGGAGGAATGACTCGGGTGTTCTAGGGAATGACAAACCAGCATTTCCCCTCTGTCAGAGCCTGTCTGTAAATGGGGTGGTTTTGAGCATGCACTTGAGATGTGGGGATTGGAAGAAAACGCTGCCCTCAGCCAAGGACTGAGCCTTTGAACAAGCAGAAGTGATCATTCCTCCAGAGAGCTGCTGCGTGGGGCGGAGCGCAGGCTCCTCTCAAGCCCGGCACTCGGAGCCCTGCTGCTGTAGGTGTCTGGGAGCTGACACTTGGGATCTTGGTCCAGCTTTATTCCTCTGAGCTATCTGCTGGCTCCACGCGCTGGGAGCAGAGCGTCCTTCCCCTCTCTTCACGGAGGACAAGGGCTGTGAGGCTGCTCCCGCTGAGGAGACAACAGTCGGTGCCCGTGGCGTGGGAGAGCAGCACCGCACAGGCACGAGACAGGCCGAAGGAGGTGGGGACGCGGCAGTGACCGGTGTCACCCTGGTGCTGGCTCGGTCGCCGCGCGGCTCCCTCAGCACAGAGGTGTTTGTCCAGGCAGAAGGTCCGAGCTTCCCGAGGCCAGCTCTCGGCTGAGTCGCCGTGCCAGGTAACTGGTAATGATGGGCTCCAGGCTCCCCGGCCATCTTCTCGGGGCACCTTATCAAAGACTCTGCTCATTGTCGTACTAATAACAATAAAAAAAGACCCAAAACCATTTCCAGAGCTGCTCTTGCGAAGGTTGCGAAACGTCGGTGGAGAGGGGAGCGCTTGTAAAGCAGGAACGAGCACCAAGACCTGAAAGCTTTTTTGCAGTTTCTCAAGACAGATTACACCTTGCTGTAATTACAGACGTGGTGTGAAGCTGATGTCTGTTATTATAAGTGTCTTTGAACTTCGTGCTTTCTCTACGAGGCTTGCCACATACCCTTCAGAGCCACCTCGGAGGGCTGGTAAATATTATTCCCATTAAGCAGAGGAAGGAGCTGAGGCGGGGGTTGGTTGTTGTTTGCAGGAACCTAAAGAACCAAGTGGCCAAGCCAAAAGCAGAAGGAAAGTTGAGTTGCCCGGGGCTCTGAGTGCTGCTCCTGAGGGAGTGGAACAAACGCTTGCACGCAGGGCCTGTTGGATAGGGGCAGCTGGGCCAGGACCAGAGCGCCCAGCTCAGTGTACAAAGGGGTTGGGCTGGGGCAGGAGCGTCCTCACGCAGCTGGTGGCAGAGATGGAGCAGACACCCTCCTGCTGAGCGCTGCCCTGCTGTCCCTTGGGCTCCTCTAGGACGGGCTGGGGCTGTGCCCTGGGGAACAGCTGAATTAACCCGTTAGCAGGTGCCTCAGCACAGCAGAGACGTGGACCTGCTGGAGCCAGAGGAGGCCACGGAGATGATGTGAGGGCTGGAACCTCTCTGCTGGGAGGCCAGGCTGGGAGAGTTCAGCCTGGAGAAGAGAAGGCTCCAGGGAGACCTTCTGGTGGCCTTTCAGTACTTCAAAGGGGTCTGTCAGAAGGATGGGGCGGGGGGAGTAGGGATAAAACTGAAAGAGGATAGATTTAGATTGGATGTAAGGAGAAATTCTTCACTGGCACAGGTCTCCTGGAGAGGTGGTAGATGCCCCATCCCTGGAGGTGTTCAAGGCAGGTTGGACAGGGCTTGGAGCAACCTGCTCTAGTGGGTGCTCTAAGGGTCAGGCGTTTGATCCCTGGCTGCACCCCGGTGCCCCCGGGTGCTGCCTCTGCCGCTTGCAGGACAGGATCCGCGTTCTCCCTCGTTAGAGCCAATTAAGTACTTCATGTGTCCATGGCAGGGCCCCGGCAGGTCCATGCTGCTGAGACCTTTTCTTCCAGGCTCCCTCCCAGGTCATGTTCAGGGTTTTGGGGCCCACGGTGCTGCAGGAAGAGCAAGATTTGCAGCGTCCCGTAGCCGGGCTTACTGCTGGCAAAGCCTTGCAGCCGGCCGCACCGAAAATCCTGCTCGGCCGGGGGCGAGCGCGGGAGCTCTCACCCCGGGGGGGTTCGTGGCCAGGGCTCACCCCTCCGGCATGCGGGGGCTTCTCAGCTGGCAGCAGCCACCTCCCAGGCGGGTTATTCCCTCCAGGGCAGGCGGGGAAGACTTGCTGGGGACCCAGCGGAGTTACCTACATGGGCCATGCCGAGCGCGTGAGGGGGAGCTCGGAACGCTCCAGGCCCCAGGGAGGGATGAACGGTGGTGAGCCCACCAGGGAAGCCCAGATCCCTTCTCACAAACAAAATGGTTCCTTAGGACACTGCATCTCCTCCCTGGCTGCTGCAGCAGGCACCTCGGTGGCATTTGGTCTTCCTTTTGTTCCCTTTCCACCCCAATCCCAGAGCTCCTTGCCCTCTCCTCCCAGCAGCCAGCAGCACTTCTGCTGCCTTCTCGAAGCCTCTTCTTTTTCTCCCCCCTCGGGTCTCCCTTCTCTCGTTGCATAACTCCGGGGCCGGGCTCTCGGCAGGCAGCAGCACGAAGCCGCCGCCGCTGCCAATCTCCTGCCCACCCACGGGCTTGGGAATCGCAGCGAGGGCTCAGCCCGGCGAACCCCCGAGCTGCTCGGCGGGGAGGGGGAGACGGGCGGGCTCCGGGATCGGCCTCGCTGGCAGCGCCCCGGGTTTGTGCCCGGAAGGCTTCTCTTTAGTGGGGGCCTTCAGTATTTTTCTTAATCTCTTCAAAAATCCCCCCCCACCCCGTTCAGGTTTCCAAGCCGGACCTCGATGTTTGCCAGGCTGGTACCAAGTGGTGGGTTTGCCCAGCTCTGCTGGTGGAAGTTTGAGAACACCCTGGGACTGAGAGGCCCCTTCTGTTCAATGCCTGGTTCTCCTCCTCCTCCTGCTCCTCCGCGCTGTGGCACAAGTGGACAAGCTGGGGCAGAAACCTCCCTGCCAAATGGGGTTAGTTTGCCTTTGGTGTCCCGTCCTGCTTTGTGTGCTTTTTTCCCAGAGAAGGATGAGAAGCAAGATGTCAAGGGGAAAAGAGAAAAGAGTGGGCCAAGACATAAAGAACATGCTGGTGACATCTCCAGGCTGCACTTTGATGACGGCTGGTGTCAAACGCGGTGTGGGCAGAGGGAGATGGGGATGTGGAGAAGCATCAGCTGTACGTGGCCTGGGAATCTGCCAGCTAATGGGCTGGAGGGGGGGACGTGGTGGGGAGGGCTCCAACCCTGGGCTCAGCAGCCCAAGGAGAGCTTCAGGAGCCATCAAGAGGGGTTGGCTCGGATGGTTGGTAGCAGAGAGGAGTGGGACAGGACAGGGCAGACCACGGAGGAGTCCAAAAGGCACCAAAAGCGGCCCCAGAGGGCTGGGATGGGCACCCTTTGCTCCCAAGCACGTCGGGGCTGGAGAGGATGATAAGCTGGAGATGACAATGAGGTGGAGGAGGTTTGTCTGCCAGGATTAAGGATGGGATGGAGGCAGATGAGGTTACACAGAAAGATTCCAGTGCTCACTGTGCCCATTTTGTTTCAGCTGGGGCACGTCACGGCCAGAACCATCCCCAGCGTGGAAGGGGCAAGGGGGGTGGAGGTGGGCGAGGTGCTGGAGTCAGAGTGAGGAAAAAGAACCACGTGAAACATCAGGCGGCACTTCCCGGGCTGAGCATTAACGGGCAGGGACGTGCACGGGCCCTTTCTGCATCCAGCTGGAGCCAGGATGAAACGTGCAGCTGGATACGAGCAGTGAAAACCTTCCAGCCTTTCTGGGGCAAACAAGGAGAGGGGAGAGCCTGGAAGGTCGCCGAGGAGAACTTACAAGTTGTTGCCCAGCATGTTCCTCTTCGTGGCCCCCAGGAAGCTCATCAGGCTGGGATCCGAATGCTCATCTCCCACCATGGTGGGGCCAACCTCCTGCAGGGAAAGGTGGCAGAGCTGGTGAGTGATGCATGGCAGCGTGGGCCCCCCCCACCCCTGCTCCGCAGCGCAGCTCCAGTGAGAGCTTTACTGGGAAGGGGACAGTTGTGAGCCACCTGCCCGTCCCAGGAGAGGCCCTTGGTGGCTTGGCTCCTGGAGGGCCACCTGCTGGCTGAGCTCACGGTGGCTCTGGTCCTCCAGGATCCACCCCAGGAAGTCCATAGGACAGCAAGGAGGGCAAATCTGTGCTTTACAAGGAAACGAGCATCCCCAGGCCAGTTGGGGAGCATCTGCCTGCCCTGGTGGAAGACAGCGTGGGGAATGGCTCCGCTAACTGGGAAGGGTGAGCGGATCGGGCTGAGAAGGTGCCACGGAGTGACCGGGGCAGGTGAGCAGCCGTGGGATGGTGAGGGACAGTCGCGCTCCCTTGGAAGCGACGGAGAGACCGGAGGAGCTGGAGGGAGCCTGTCAGAGACCTGAGTCGTCTCACCACCAGAGCCATCAGGTGGGCTCCCCGCTCCTCACACCAGAGGGACAGGGACGCTGTGGTGCAGTGCTCCACAAGTGTTATTCTAGGAGATATTCCCGGGCTGGAGCTTTTCCAGAAGGAAGTGTAAGGGCACAGCAGATAACGACAGTGCCACTGGGACCTCCACAATGAGTCCTCCAAAACCTACCCCTGCTCCTCCTGGGCTATCCCTGGAAGCAGGGAATTGATTTTAGTAGGTGGAGCAATTGTTTCCTTTGAAATCTCTACCACGCTGCTTAGGACAAGTTTGCCGGGGAAAACTCTTCTTCCGAGGGATGTTCTCCATCCGCTGGCAAACCCACATCACGCTGTGACCAGCACTTTATAATGCACAAAGGGCTGCTCGACCCTAAGGAACCTCAGAAATACTTGCAGTGTCACCCAGACCCTTTTTGACCCCTCTCCTCAATCACCCCCAGGAGAAAGCAAAGCCCGGGGACAGGACAAGGGTCCCTGAGCCCCGAGCAGAGGCCGCATGCGGAGCTCGGCAGCACATCTCACCGCGGCACAGACCCCTCGGTGGTGGGGCAGCAGGTCGGGAAGCCGGCGCCTTGACCGCGGTGAGTTTGGCCACAGAACCCTCTGAGGCAGAGGAAGGGGAGAATTCCCGAGGGCTGGGAGGGCTGAGGGAGCAGGTGGGGGGAGAGCGGGTGGGCAAGGACCGAGGCCCCGGAGAGGGGGAGATCCCCCCTGGCAGCACCCGCCTACAACCCGGCGCGTGAGCCGTGAGCCTCGGCCAGCTCCCACCTTACGCAGCGCCAGTGAAGCAAACTCCAGCGCGCTGCGCAAAGCCTGGAAAAGGCAGGAACTGGGACGGAGGACGAGCTGCCGGGGACCCCCACGGGAGATGTGCCGGGGGGAGTGACCCGTCCCTGGCCTGGCCAGGACAAAGCAGCGATGTCGGTGTCCCCTGCTAGGCCAGGACGGGGCTGGCTCCAGCCTCGGCTCCCTGCCAGCCTCACGTTGGAAGTGTTTGCTCTTCCCGAGAGCGGCCTTTCCAAAGTCTCCGCGGGGAAACGTGCTGAGCCCCGCAAACCTGCGCGCCTGTCCCGTAATGCTGTAGCCCCAACCAGCCGTGTGCTGCTTTATCTCCGTCCATAATCGCTTAACCAACTCCTACGACACCAACCGTCGCTGCTTCCCCACAGCTCCACATCCCCTTCACTGGGGTCGGGATGTGTAACGGGACGTCCTCGGCAGCAGCAGCACCTTCTCTCACCAAACTCCTGCCGGCTTCTTGATGGGCTTTTTTCATCGTTACCCCCTTCCTATCGCAAACCCACATCGTCGTGTTCCGGCTCTCGGGCGTTTAGTTCCCCTTTGTGCTGGGAAAAGGAGGAACCCCCCCCCAGACCCACGGCTCTGCTCCCGCGGCCCTGGCCGGACGCTGACGCTGCGATCGTTGGGAAGCAGCGTTTCCTTTATGCCTTTATAGGAGAAGAACGGGCTGTGCCCCGAGCCAGGGACCCTGCCTGGGCTGCAGCCCCCGCTGCCGGCCCGGCCCGTCTCCAAACGGCTACCGGGGAACGCCGAGAGCGAGGTTTGTTTCTTGGGCGTTACGGGATCCTACGAGTGCCGCTACTCGCCGGGGAGGGGTTTAGGGGGAAAGGAACCGGGGAGCGGGCGCCCGGGTGTTCTCCTCCTCCCTGACATCCCTTTTGGGACAGGGGGACAGAGGTGCGAGGGGGACGGAGGTGTGAGGATGATGGAGGTGTGAGGATGATGGAGGTGTGAGGATGATGGAGGTGCAAGGGTGATGGAGGTGCAAGGGTGATGGAGGTGTGAGGGTGATGAAGGTGTGAGGGTGTTTCCGCACAGCGTGGCCCCACTGGACACGGCACCTGCAGCCGGGGCCCAGCGTGGCCGTGCCAGAGGTCCCCAAATCTGCCGAGCGTCCCCCCCCAGAGCCCCGCGCCCCCCAGCAGCAGCACGGCCCCGGGGGCTCCCGGCGCTCCCGTCCCGCCCAGCCCCGGCAGCTCGGGCTCACCATGCG
>VZZY01019079.1:616153-657188 GCA_013400335.1 Eurystomus gularis | reverse complement strand
CCGGGCCGGGCGGGGGGCGCTGGGCCCCGTCCTGCCCTTCCCGCTTTTCATTTAAAAACTGACGGCAGGAGGGCTGGCGGAGTCTCCTGGCGGCTGCTCCGCTCGGGACCTGCCTCCGTGGTGTCTTCAGGGCTGTTTTTAAAGCTCGGGATTTACCCGCTTGCCGCCGAGCTCTGCTGGCGCGGGAGCGTTGAGGTTTTGTAAAAAGCGGATTCGGAGACGTGAGTTTGCTTTAATTTGTGTCGGCCGGTGGAAAGCTGCGGGAGCAGAAAGCGGAGCTGTGCTCGTTCACAGCGGCTGAGACTGGGGGGTCCTTAAGGTCCCTTCCAGCCCAGAGCGACCTGTGGTTCTGTGACTGTTGAGGTTTTAAATGAGACCTCTTTGGGTTTCCGTGAAGGTCTTTTTTACTTTGGGTAAGAATAGGGGGTTTTGTTTGTTTGCTTTTAAAGAACAGGACGGGTTTTGGTCAAAATTAGCTTCCATTGTTCTTGTCCATTGTCACATGGACTTTGTACAAAGGCCTGTAGTGACAGGGTGAGGGGTATTGGTTCAAACTGGAAGAGGGGAGGTTTAGAATAGACATTAGGAAGAAGTTCTTCACACTGAGGGTGGTGAGATGCTGAGGGAGGATGCTCCATCCCTGGAGGTGTTCAAGACCAGGCTGGACGGGGCTTGGAGCAACCTGGTCTAGTGGGAGGTGCCCCTGCCATGGCAGGGTGTTGGAACCAGATGATCTCTGAGGTCCCTCCCGGCCCAAACCATTCTGTGTTCTCCGGTAAGCTGGCTGCTTCCCTGGCTGGTGCCTCCTGAGCTGGCTGCAATTCGGGAGAAGAGCAGAGTTTGGTTTTTCAGTGTGATGTGAGTACGGAAGTGGGGACAATAGGAATTAATTAATTTGCGGTAGGGACTTAAAGAAAAAAACAACCAACCAAACAGCAGTTTCTTTGCCTAGGATAGTCTTTGTGATATTCAGTGTGGATTTTCCTATTAAAAGAAAAAGTACCGTGGGTGTCGTGTGAAAGTGTAGTTAAAAGAGCTTTGTTCACCCTTAATCCTAGACCTGTTAGGTGTGGCTGGGTGCTGGTGTTGGGAAGGGAGCAATAAAGCAGCTGAAGAACCCAAAACCTCAGGCCAGGTCAGGTGGCACTACCGGAGAGCGAGCCTCATGTCCCTCCGTCTCCTGAAAATAAGAGTTGCACCAAGATTTCCCCTCTAAAACCCTTCCCTGTTTGCATCTAATGCACTTGTCCTCCTCTTGTTTTCTTCCAGTTGAGCCCAGAGCGCTGGTTCCCGTGGAGGGGGCTGTTGGTGCTGTGCACACCCCCCTGCTGACACAGGACGAGCAGGTGGATGTGCTGGAGCGCCTTGACTTCGTGTTGAGGAACATTTCGGAGCTGAGAAGAGAAGTGGAGGAGCTGCGGGGCAGCCTGCAGGGCCTGGCTGCAGAAATCGTGGGCGAAGTCAGGTACCCACCCTGGCCCCCTCTGTCCTTTTCTCCTGCGGCACATGTTTACTCCGTAGCACGGTACAACAGCCGTGAGCGAGCGTGTTAAATTAAAAATCCAGAATGGGAAAAGCGTCTCTGTAGTTTCCACAGGCATCACGTCTTGACCTGCGGTGAGAGGAATGTAAAAGAAAACAGTGTGTTTAGCCAGGGTTAGATTTTTGTTGTGGAATGTCAAATTGTGACACATGCTTCATATTCAGGACTGGGAAGGTTATAGAATCGTGGAGTTGTTTAGGCTGGAAAAGACCTTTGGGATCATCATGTCCAACCATAGAATCATGATGGTTGGAAAGGACCACCAGGATCATCGAGTCCAACCTTCACCCCAACACCTCTCCAGCCACTAGACCATCGCCTCAAGTGCTGCATCCCCTCGTTTGTTAAACCCCTCCAGGGATGGTGACTCCACCACCTCCCTGGGCAGCCTGTTCCAGGGCCCAACCACTCTCTCAGTCAAGAATTTCTTCCTAATCTCTAACCTAAACCTCCCCTGACACAACTTGAGGCCATTTCCTCTCATTCTATCATGAGTAATTTGGGAGAAGAGCCCAACACCAGCCTCGCTACAACCTCCTTTGAGGTAGTTGTAGAGAGCAATGAGGTCTCCTCTCAGTCTCCTCTTCTCCAGACCAAAGAGCCCCAGTTCCCTCAGTCACTCGTTGTAAGACAGGCTTTACCAAGTCTGCCCCTAAACCATGTCCCTCAGCACCACATCTACACGGCTTTGGAACCCCTCCGGGTTATTTATTCTGTTTGTCTCTTGCCACTGCTATTTTCTTTCTGATTGCTGCCGATTGTAGGTAACTTTAGAAACAGAATAAACGGTGTTTTGGGATTCTCTGTCTTTGTTCGCTGGGGAAGTCGGAGGGACGCCCGTGCTGTGATTCCCGCTGTGGCTGCGTGGATCGTGTGCGTGGGCCAGAGCTGGAGGAGGACTTGCTTTAACTGTAGAAGATGATGTTTGGTGTGCGGGATGTTTAAGTTGCCTTGTGAATTCTCTGGATATAAAGTGAATTGGCTAGAATCTGCTGGAGAGGAGAAGGGGAAGGAAATAACAGACATTTCACTATCCAACGTTTATTTGTTTCTCTTTTTGCCTTCCTCAAAGGTCCCATCTGGAAGAAACCCAGAAAGTAACTCGCCGGAGGCGGTTCCCGTTTCCTAGAGAGAGAAGTGATTCCACAGGCTCCAGCTCGATTTACTTCACAGCCAGCTCGGGAGCCGCCAACACGGACGACGGAGAAAGCGAAGGAGGGTGAGCGGAGCGCCAGGGTGGGAGCAATTTTACGGGCTTTGGTGCCCCAGTCCTCACGTCAGAGCAGTTTATAGCAGAAAGGACGGGATTTCCTCCGCCCTCGGTGTCTCATCCTCGTTCTATTTGCTTTTATTACAGCAAGTTTACTATCGCCAGGGCCAGATTGAGGGAAGTGCAGTGATTCTGACTTTTAGAGAAAGGGGGGAAAGAAAAAAAAAGTAAATACCGTTTTTGAGGGTTTGTTGGGGTTTTTTTAAGCAGTAATTTGATTAGGGAACCTTGCGGGAAGAAGGGAAGTAAAAGTCCAGCGTGGGACTTGAGTGAGAGAGAGAGTTTATAAATAAAATTTCTGTACAACAGTCTGGAAAACTTGAGAAAGTTACAAATAGATTCCAATGAACTAAAATCCATTTCTCATGGATTTTTCTGTGTCACGCCCATCAGTTGTGTTGCTTAAGCCCTTATAGTTTAAAACCAGGTGAAGACAGTGTAGTTTAAGGTAGGAACTACAATATAGGTGCAGGTATTGCTGTATTAGGTAGACAACGAGAGGCCTGCTGCGCCCGTGTCTGTAACCGCCGCCTTTCCGTGCCTCAGTCGGATGAATTTTCTGGTTTCGGGGGCCTGTAAGTGTTGTAGAACCTAAAACAGGCAGCCCTGGCTGTGTCCGTTTTCTGCCTGGTTGGTTCTGAGGACGAGACCTCGCTGTCTGGAGGTAACAGATGCACTGAGCCGTCAGGGTGGAACGTGTGCTGTAAAGCCTCCTGAAACGGGCAGTTCCTTTCCACAGGTACCAGCCCTGGGTGTCCTCTGGTCACCCGAAAGTTTTAACTCATGGTGGAAGCTGACAACAGTCCCAAGGTTCAGAGGAGGTGTCCTCCTGAGGGGACCTCTCGTGAGCTGTGGAGCAGGGATATTTTTACTGCAGAACCTCATTATTTTATTGGGCATTTAGTGGCGGTTGGAGGAGTTCTTACATTTTAGTTATAATCTGTAATTAATTAAGTGTAATGACCAGCGTGGGGAATTAGTGGATGAGCAACTCTCATCTGATTTAAAAAGATAAAATTGAGTAGTGTCCAATTTCTCTGGTGTCTGCCCTGTAGAAGTAGGTGTAATGTCAGTCTGTTCGTGACTTTGGTATGTAGTGTTGTCTTCTGGAGAGGTAAATACCGACATTTTCTGGTAGAAAGGGTAGGAAGTGCCTTTTCCAAAATTTACCATTTAAGCTTTTTAGCGGCCACTGGGAGGAAGAACGAGACTATCCTCGAGAGCTCTAGGAGACTGTTCTCAAGAGCTGTGCTCCAGCTGTGCGCTCGGTTCTGCCCCTTGTATTCTTTTAATGAAACTCAGAAGGAGGAGCTCACGTTTCAGCTCTGTTTTGTAAACCACACAGCCGTCAGCATCTTCTCGGATTTCATGTGCAATTCACAAAAAACCACCCTGAGCTTTCAGGAGCCCGGAGCTCTTGGGCAGCTTTAATTTCTCGATATTGCCCTGGCTCTGCGTGGGTCTTGGGGCTCCTCGGGCTCCTCTTTCCACTGCTGTTTTGTTCCAGATGGTGTTTTCGTTGTTGTTCAGGGTGTGTGCTCGCCAGAGGCCTCCTCACGCTAAAGCCTTCAAGAACTTTCCGTCACCGTAAACTCGAGAAGACAGGCTGATAACATCTAAATCCCTTAATCTTTCTGCAGGCTCTGGGTTTATGAAGTTATACACGGTACTACTTGTCTTTTTAAACTGGCAGCGTCTCGCGTGAGCCGTCTTGGAGAAAACACATTTTTGTGGTGGAGGAAAAAAACGTGTGTAGGAGCCGTCCATTGGTGCCTGCTTTTAAACACCCGGTTGTGTTTCAGGGGCCTCCAACGTGGAAAGTGTTTTTCAGCTGAAGTACTGAAATCCTTTGGAGCAGCCAGTAAACTGTTGTGGTAGGGCCGTGCCACAGCTGCCTGGTAGGTTAGGACAGGAAACTGGAGAATTTTGAGGAGTTTGTGTTCCACTACTGGAAATGAGGTAGTCTCGAGAAGTAATAGCATCATTAATCTTAAGAAAATACCAAGAAATGAAGCTTTTACTCTGAAGTGGAGCCGTGCCAGTGTCACCCCCTCACCACATCGCTACATTATCCATTAATTCAGTGCTGCCCGCGTGATCTCTGGCCCGTGTTCCTGCCATGACAAGGCTGATTCTTACTTTTATTTCTTGTCTTAAAATGTCTCGGTACAAAGTGGTGCGGTTCTAAACGTCTGGATGAGGGCTGGAGGCTGTGGTGAGCGAGGGTGTTTGTCTGCCCTTCACCAGAGAGGGACACGCTCGAGCGTTATTGATGGTTCTCAGAAAACCGAAGCGTTGATATGGCCACACGCGTCTTGGTATCTTCGTGTGGCCAAATTCCTGCAGCTGCTTTCTTCAGATACAAACTCTGGTCACGTATCTTTTGTCTCCAGACAAAGGCAGCCTCGCACACAGGGTGCTCGGCTCTCCCTTGGAGGAGAACCTTGGCCAGGAGAAAAGAAAAACTTGCTCTAGTTACTGATGCCCCCAGACTGCAGGGACTTCTCCTGCCAGCAGAACTTGTGAAGGTGGCTTGGGCTCGGTTTGATTGGGTAACCGTTACAAACACCCTCGAGAATTAAGTGTTTGGGGGATCTTGCTTCAGGAAGAGAGCTTTCTACTCAGGAAAACCAACCAAACCCCGGTGTAAAAGTGCACGTTCTTAAATTACTGCCTGACTTGTGCCTGTTCTTCAGTTAAGAGCTTTGCTGGTAAATGTGAAGGCGACAAGTGGAGCCTTGTTTAAAAATAAGTCAGTTCTGTACGTAGATGCTGCAGTGCAGGGGTGACAGTTGATCTGTAACGCTGCTTTAAATTCCCTGTTCAGGTGCCTGTGTTCGATTTGGGGGAGCTTAATTTTAGCTGTTTTCGTTAACTTTGATCTGAGCTTTATCCTGGTTCATGTGACTCATTTAGCAGCTCGTCTTTGCCTGGGTTTTTGTACACGTGTCTTGTCGTGGCTCGTCTGCTGTCTCCTTTTGGACTTCTTGCTCACGCGGAGCAGCTCTGCTCGCCCTCCCCCTGGTCTGCACCTCTCCACACGTCAGTGTGAACAAGCTGTTCCGCGTTTGGCGCGTGGCCGAGATGGTGGCAGTACTGGGTGCTGCCAGGACAGCTATGGTCTGAAATTCCCTGGCACCGGCTAAAAACCCCAGGTTATGTTTTCCACATGGACGAGCGTGATGGGCTTTTTTGTTGAAATTCTCTTTTGTAATCCGTACGTTGAACTGAATTGTCCCGGCTCCGTTCTGAGTTTAATTCCCTTCATGTTAGCTGGAAGGCCAAAGAGAAGCTGCTAATGCAAGTGAGAGTTGGATGCTTGCGAACGAGTTCTACTTGACTTTTGGGGCCCTTCTTTCTTCAGCTTCTTGAGGTTGTGTGTATTGCGTGAGAAATATGATGGTGCGTTGTTGGAGACACTTGGATTGTGCAGCGTTTTCCGGGATAAACGGAGATACTGCTCTTCCTCTACTGGGAAAACTTGTTTTTTCCATGTACAAAACTGGCAGAGGCCGCAGGGCATCTCCTCAGACTCCCTTTTCGTGGTGTTTTATCCTTGTTTTTTCCTCCAAGGTACACCACAGCCAACGCTGAGTCCGATTACGACCGGGAGTCGGAGCGAGAGAGCGAAGAAGGAGAGGATGAAGTGAGCTGTGAAACAGTGAGAACCGCGCGCCGGGATTCCCTGGATCTCGTCAACGAGGATGAGGCACATTTGCTCCTAGATTCCTCGCTGGAGGAAGGTCTGGGTCAGCTACTGCAGCAGGCTGACCGCTTGCACAGCGGGGACGAGCAGGAGAAGAGAGAAGGCTTCCAGCTGCTGCTGAATAACAAACTGGCGGTAAAGGTTGCCTCTTTATGTTTGCCAGCGGTGATTTGTGTTTTCAGCTAAATAGCTGGGAAAGAGGAAATTGCACATCTTAGCGGGGTCCAGGTCCTGCAGCGGCCCCTTCCCCGGGAGCAGCCTGGGAGCGGGCGGGAGGCCAGAACTGCTCAGGCTGCAGCAGCAGCTGCTCCCAGTCGCTGTCTGTCTCGGGACTCTGTGTCTCGTCGTGTCGTTGCGTTCCCTGAGCGAACACGCTGCACGTGTGTGAAAGAACAGGGCTGTGTGTGTACAGTGGACCCAGCAAACCTCCTGAGAACATTGACCAGTGGCTCCACCAGTGTTCAGGAAAGCTGGTCTTTCCGAGGCCTGCGCAGTGCAGCCGTGCTGTGGGTCACCGAATGAGTAAGTTGCAGTAAGACAGAGGACGAGGTGATGCGTGTGCGTTAGTAAACGAGGTGAAAAGCCGGGGTGGTGCGGGTGTTATACCCCCTTGAAGGGTGTGGCTGGCTCTTTTTTTGTCATACAGACGATGTTTGTTGGTCGCTGTGAATGCTGGTGCTGCCGCTGGGCCGTGGGAGCACGGCAAAGGGCAGGGACCGTCCTGCTCCCGCTCTTGCAGAGAGCCCAGAGCTCTGGCCACACGCAGCAGATCCACCAGCGATGAAATGTCTCGCAGATCCACCAGTGATGAAACGTGTCTCGCACGTGTGAGCACAGCAGCGGGCACAGGCGTTTCTCCGCGGTGCCGCGCTGGCACCCTCAGCTGCTCTGTGCGTGTGTGCTCAAGTACGGCACAGCCAGCACAGAAAACCTCCTGGGTTTGCTCCTGTTCCAGAGCAAATGCTTTTTGGCTTCTGTATTTCCAGGAGGAATAGAAGGAAAGTAACAGATAACTTGATCAGTTCTTTTCCTTCCCACCAAGCAGAAGAGTCAGGCCTGTCGGCTTCCAAAATTCTCTTGCACGCTGCTTCCTGGGGCTTCTCCCACTTTGGTTTAGTTACAATACTATCGCAAGAGAAACCAGACTGTTAGGTGCTTGTGGTTTCATTTTCTACTTTTTGTTTGTTTGTTTGTTTTAAGTAAGTTTGACTTTGTCAGAACATTCCTTTCAGATGTGTCCATACAGCTACAGAGCTGCCCTGGCCCAGGGGCGAGGCAGGATGTGTGTTTGGATGTGGGTGGAAGCACGAGGAAAGTAAAATCCAGTTTATGAACTTGAATGAAGTGGGGAGGTTTGGGGTGATTTTTAAAAAATTATTTCTTTTCCCCCTCCCCGGTGCTTTGAGGTTAATGGAGGCAGCTGAAGAGCTGCCCCCAGTCTGGCCTTTGGAGGCAGCAGCTCTTGTGGTTCTGCTTCAGCTCCTGTAGAGTTGGGGCCTTGTAAGGTTTCAAAAAACGTCCGTGTGGGTTCTTGTACGTGCCCTCGCTGGGTTTCTCTTCCTCATGCTCTTTGTCCATGGCAGAGCAGGTCCCAGATATGTGACGTTCCTGTTCTCACCACAGTATGCAGAGCAGAAGGACTTCCTCTGGCGCCTGGCCCGAGCACACAGCGACATGTGCGAGCTCTCGGAGGACGCAGAGGAGAAGAGATCCTACGCATCTGACGGTGAGGAGTCGAGGTGCAAAGGGGATGTTCAGAGCTGACGTTGCACTTCAGATTTATCAGCCCTGCACCTGCCAACAATGTGGTGCTTTTTTTTTTCCCTTGTAATCTGTTTTTCGGGTGAGCAGCTAGCAGGGCTGTGGTGGTAGCTGTTTCAGGTGTTTGCTTGCTGAAAAATAGTATAACTAGACCAAGGGTTAAAGGCGTAAGAGTTTATTTCTTAAACCCATCGTCCATATCCTGCATGGTATTAAGATAAGTTTTTGCTATAATACTTTTTTTATCTTGCTAACACATGCAGATATGAAAAAGCAATATATTTTAAATGGGTGTTTACTGAGAGGAGTCAGGTTAGCTTCATCCTCTCCTCCACTACCTCGAATGTGGTTTGTTTGCAAGAGTGTAGGTGGGTCAGAATAAAACAAATAAATCACCTTTGTTACGGTCACAGTGCAACAAAAGATACTGTTCTAAATAATTTCTGCCCCATCTGTTATGCAGATAGCTGAATATAGTTAGTTAATACTATAATTATCTAATGTAATTATTCTTTTCCGGAAAAACACAGAACTTTAAGTTCGTTAGTCTTTTTAGCCTGCAACAGACACTTAGTTTTCAGCTCTTTGAGACTGCCGGAGGAGATGGGGTGTCATAGATCTGAGGCTGTGAAATGCATCAGAACAAAATCACTGCAAGCTCTAATTAGCTTTTTAACGTGCTGCGGAAGCTGTTTGCATTATAGATAACAGTGCTTCCAAACGGGGCGAAACCCCGTCGGCAGGTCAGCACAATCTGCTGCTGTCCTGTGAATTTGTGTGATCTCTTTGAGCGCTCTTGGACGCTCCACATCAGTGCAAAAGCAGGAAGTTACTTGTGGGATATTTTCAAGCCAGGTGGATTACGGGTGACTTTTATGCCGTTCTGTCGTTGTGCTCTAAGAGAAGGAAGTTAAGAGAGAAAGGGGCTGAATTTCTTACCTCTGACCACTTATTTGCAGGGAAAGAAGAGTTAGAAATTGCCTTACAGAAATGGGACCACAGCGCCGAGTGCCATCAATGGTAGGTAACGTCCCACTTCTTGCTTTTCAGAAGCATAGGGAGAGGGTTTGGAGACTGGTGTGAGCTGAGCTGTGTTTAAAAAGCTAAAAAAACCCCAAACAAACCCCCACAACTTCCATGCTTTTACTTGGAGCATGCTACGTTGATGGTATTTTCCTTAAAAAGCCATTTTTAACAGGTTTGGTTAGCAGGCAGAAGTAACGGCTTGAGAGACAACTGGTTTGGTTGGGATTATAGTAATGAACCGTGCTTGGCTTGCGCCAACTTAATTCTGAATTTCTCTCTGAGACGAGGTGGCCAGAGGCGTTCTTGAGCAAAAGCTCCCGGATAAAATAAGGAAAATAATGAACTTCTTAGGGCACTCAGAACAGGTTGCGTCGAGGCGGTTGCGAGTCTGCGCCTAACGAGCTGCTGAGCTTTGGTGGTGGCAGTGGAAGGGCAGCTTCAGATGCAGTGTGGAGAAACAAGCTGCTGTCACAATGAGCTCGAGATGAGTAAGTCCCTGGAGGTGTTCAGAAAAGTGGTACGAGGGACATGGCCTGGTGGGCATGGTAGCGTTGGGTTGATGGTTGGACTTGATGGTCTTTTCCAGCCTTGATGATTCTACGATTCTGAGTAGAGTGAGCTCTGCTGGGTGTTCCCCAGGCTGAACTGGGCACACCAGACGGCGTAGGCTTCGGGCTACTTGCGCGTGCGCCCTGGAAAGGCGAAGGGAAGTCTGCTCACATGCTTGTGCCCTTTCCCTTTCCGAAAGCAGAGGACAGTACTTTGCTCAGCAGCTGGTTTTGGGGCCCGTGTGCGTGCCTGGGGGAGCTGCCTGGGTGCAGGATGAGCTGAACTCCGTGGGCAGCGCTTTTGATGGTGCACTGGCTGGGAACGGGCGCGTCGGAGGCCCTGCTCCGTGCTGGGTGCAGCGGGGCTGCCAGAGAACGTGTTTCACACAGATAACTTGCAGAAAGGCAGTTCCTGAGTTGGGGAGCTCAGTGTGGTGAGGCTCTCTGCGTTTTCCCTCCCCGTTTCTGTTTCCTTTGGCCCCTTTTCAGCCCCCTCTGGAGGGAGGCGTATGAGCCCTCAAAGCCAAGCCCACAGCTGGCTGCGCCGTGGGCGGCAGAGCCCTACGAGTTACATATTTAATAGGAAGGAGGTTTTTCCTTAGTGTTCCTCCAGCGCTCCTGGGTTAAGGGTTGGTTCTCACCCTGCTGCTGACGTGTCGATAACGCTCTGCTGTGCAGAGACGCTTTATGTCAGGAGGCGACGGACTGGGCTCAGCCAGCGGGGCCTCTGAGCGTGGGCTGAGCGCCCTGCCAGCGTTCTTGTGTTTCTCTTTGTTCTGCAGTAGAAGTGGAAGCATCGTTCTGATCAGACAGCCTTTCAGAGCTGTCTGGAGAGCGTCTCCTGGCCGGGCACGGCTGTGCTCTGCGCGGGGAGGCGGCTGGTCGCTCTGCAGAGCGCTCGCTCAGACAGCAGCATGCGGCGCTGGGCTTTCGTCCACAAAGAGTCTAGATTTTATTTTTTATTCCGTAATAAAAGATGAAATGCTCCGCAGCTTAGCCAAGCGAGGTGTGCTGTGCTGGGATTTCAGTGAGGCAGGAGGGAAGGTGCCTCGTGCTCCTCAGCAGCCTGAACGCACGGGCTTGGGTCGCGGCTGATGCGCAGGGTTGGAAGGGTTGCTCTGCTTTTCCGAAAATACCCCAAAAGAGAGTTGGTAAAGCGGTGCAGGTGTTTGCAGAGGAACGGGAAGATGCTTGTCTGATATTCAGGTGTATTCCTTGATGAACAGTGTTTCTCAGCAGTCGCTGTGAAGGACTGACAGCATGTGGAAATAGAATAAAAGAGAAACCATTTATTTAAATGGGAACTACTGGGGCAACAGGGTGCTGAATGTTCTTACCAAACAAGATCTGTGCTCTTCTGAGATCAGTACATTTATTTGGAGGATCGGTTTGGACTCCTGGCATCTAAATAAATGCCTTTATGGTCTTGAGAAGACTGTATTTCACCTCCTAGTAACGAATTGCTGTTGTCAATTAAAGCTTTGATGTGAAGGAAGAATACCAGGACAAACAGTGTCACTAATCGTAGGGTCCTGGGCTTTGTCTGCTGGTTTAACACCTTGAAGGGATGGGTTTTTAGGTGCCAGGTGGGGTCTTCAGGTTTGTAAGTCGCTTGGATACTTGATCGTTTGGTGTTTGACAAAGCAAGGCTCTACCTCAGGGTGTACTATCCATCACTCGGCAGTACGGGTTGTGATGGGATCTTCCATCATGTGTCTCCAGTAGAAGATCTCAAGCCTTTAGAGCCAGGATGTTCTCGGTGCCTGTTCCAGCCTGCACCCGCCTCTTCCCACAACGGCTCTGCTGAAGGAGCGCGCGGTTCGTGTCCTACCAGCCCCGTCTCCTTCCCCAGCAGGGTGAGGTTCTGCAGAGCTCCGGCGAGCTTTGAACTCCAGCGAGCAGCTGCAGCAGGGGCAGCGGAGAAAGGAAATAGCAGAGCAGCGTGTGGGAGGCTTGGGATTTATTGAAGATGAATATGTAACTACCTTTATCACTCAGAAATAATTATGTTCTGCCATGAATAGACGGGAAATTATTCCCTTCCCAGCTCTGTCTGGGTCATGGGATGGTTTCAAGCTATTTTAATTGCAGTCTCTTTTTGTGCTAATTGAGTTTACCCCGAGACAAAAACTACTGCTCGTTAAATGATGATTAATACGTTAAAAAAATATGAAAAATGTAGGATGAAGCGTAATTCCAAAAGACATTCTAGGTTGTTTTCCCTTTACTCAAGTAAATGCTCAGAATGAGGTTTAGTTCACTGTGCTGCGGTAGCAATGCTTAGGAAAATTTTAAAAAAGAAAGTGAAATGGAAACGGTACAAAGCTCCCTTCCCTGCAGCTGCCATCGCTGCCTGCAGCAGAAGTGCTGTGGCAGGTCAGAGCTCTCCTCCCTCAGCTCCCCTCGCCTTCCTTTAGCCGCTTGGTCTCCTCCGTTCCCGTGCCATCCTCTGGTACAGATCCCCTAATTTAACACGCTCCCTGTGGAAAAAAGCTGCTTGCTCTGTGGGACACTGCCAGTAGAGCTTTTAAAGCTTTTTTTCCTTTTGATTTGATGCCCTGGCTCTTGGTTTCTGGCAAAGTGAACAGAGGATGATTTTTCACACTTCCTTTGGAAATTACAGTTTTATTGTGTCGTATTTCTCTCTCCTTAGGATCTGTTTCCCTTACTGAAGAATCCCAATCTTTTATTAGCTCTTTCCATAGGGAATCATAGAATCACGGAATGGTTTGGGTTGGAAGGGACCTTAGAGATCATCTGGTTCCAACCCCCTGCCATGGCAGGGACACCTCCCACTAGACCAGGTTGCTCAAAGCCCCGTCCAACCTGCCCTTGAACACCTCCAGGGATGGAGCATCCACAGCTTCCCTGGGCAACCTGGGCCAGGGTCTCACCACCCTCAGAGTGAAAAACTTCTTCCTAATGTCTATTCTAAACCTCCTCTCTTCCAGTTTGAAGCCATTACCCCTTGTCCTGTCACTACAAGCACTTGTAAAAAGTCTCTCCCCATCTTTCTGACAGGCCCCTTGAAGTCCTGCAAGGCCACCAGAAGGTCTCCTCGGAGCCTTCTCTTCTCCAGGCTGAACAAGCCCAACTCTCTCAGCTTGGCCTCCCAGCAGAGGGCTTCCAGCCCTTGCATCATCTTTGTGGTCATCATCATGATCATCATCGTTTTACCCTCCCTCATGGCCCATGTTGTCTTTCCTGTGTTCCTCTTCGTACCGTACCTTTTTTCAGACAAAGGCTTAGCGCTCGCTGCGGAGCTCGGCTGTGGGAGCAGCGTGGAGCTGCGTAACCCTGGCATGATGGCCCTTTTCATTCTTACCTCCTCCACAGGAGCCAACATGGTCTTCCTCCTTTCCACAACATACTAAATGGGCATTTAAACGGAAACATTCCTGGTGGTTTGAATGTCTCTGCTGTGTGGTAGGAATTGTTACGGCTGCATTTTTTCCTGTGCTGTTTCACTTTGACTGTAATTTTCTATTTTATCTATTGCCACTCTTGCTTGTGGATGTGGACGTAAGATGCGGTTGTGCTGGGTTTTGGTGCCCATGCACTGTTCTCCTGCGGTACAAATTGTTCCCTGTTTCGTTGGCTTTAAGCGTGGTGCTCGTCAGGCACGACAGGAGATACTTCATGCACCACCGTGGCTGCAAGTAAAACGTTTTGTCCCTCTCTGCGCCTCAGAGTTATTGCAGTCATCACTGACATTTCAAAGCGACAAACAAAATAAATGTCTTTGGGAATGAGAAGGGGTTTCCAAGTGCTGGCGAAGGCCGCGCTGCGCGGAGCGTGACGGGCTGCGGCGTCGGAGCCTTTTGTGGCTGGATGGGCTGGAGGCCCTGGCAGCCGATAGCGAGCGGTTTCCTAACGACAGAGAAAGCAGTAAGTGTCTGGGACTGCGTCTGGACCAGCTTTGGGATCTGCCCAAATAGGAAGGAGAGTCCTTTCATGGATCCCCTGGGTCTTCCTGACATCAGATTTGGTACAAAGCTGTTGTGGTAGTTTCCTGCTCTTGGAAGTCAGCTGGTCCCAAGGGAGCCGTCTCCTCAGAGCTGGTCGAAACAGAGCTGAGGGTTGATCAGGGCCACGCAGACAAGTCAAAGCCAGCCTTTGTGCAGCAGGACTGATCTCTGGCTCTGCTTTCCTTGTAGGCACCACTTAGGAATGCAGAAATGTGCGAGTTGTGCGGGACATCTGATGTGTTCGGTACCTCTGGAAGAGATCGGTGTGTTGTAGGCTGGCTGATGTTGTACCAGGGGTTCTTAATTCTGTATACTCCTGTCTGGTAATTACCTGATTTTCACTCTCGAATCAGACATCAAAGTCATTCTCTGTTCATTTGTAAAAGATCTCTGGACAGACAGATCGTCCAACTCGATTACTCCTTCAGCTGCTTTCAGCTCATGGGTAGGAGGACAGAGCACCTCCATAAGCCTGTCCTTGCTTTTAGGGCTGGGTAGAAGAGGCATCAACTGTCCCACAAGCCATGACTGTGTGACATCCTCACAAACGAGGTGAGGGAAACACTCGTGGCCGTGTTAGAATCCCGTGTCTGCTTCGGTGTGGCTGCAGCACAACTGCGGGCACGTAACAGCAGCGTTGGGGATCAGGAGAGGATAGGGAGCTGTGTGTTTGCCTTGGCTCCTGCTCCTGTTGTTGGAAGAAATACTGTAAGTACAGCCAGAGCAGCGAGGGATTTTAGAGGTCCATCTGGGAAAAATTGTGCAGGTGCTGCCTTAGCAGCTTCTGTTTGAGTGTTTCACTTTGGAAATCAAATGCTATTTGCTGACAGCTGAAAGCTGTCGTTGCAGAAGACACGATAAGCTTTGGCCCTCTCGGAGATACTATATTTGTTACAGAGAAGGGGGAGGAGGATACGTTCTTGGGTTGGATGAGCCTCTGAAATGTGCCCTCTCTTCTAAAGAGTCTGTTGCTTTGCTGGAGCATCTTGCACACTTGATAGCCACTGAACGTTCAGCTGGTACATCTGGCTGTCCGTGGGGGATACAGGTTTTGGAAAGGTGACGGTGTTCTGGATATGACTTGAAGATAGCTTTTCTTTGAGCCACTGGCACTGTTGTCAGGGTGCTGGTACCCTGAAACATCTCCATGTCCTGAGCCGTGGAGGCTCCAAGAGTAGGAACAGAAAGAGAAAGTACTGGAAGGTATGAGCAGGGACAAAAGAAATCTTGGCAGGGCTCGGCATTCCCTCCTTCTCTTGCAAATAGTGAAGTAACTTGACTTTTACAGGCTCTGCGTTGCTTTTTATATTTGTTAGACATAAAGAAAAGAGAAGGCCTGAAAACCAAGATCTTGAGACAGAGTAGAAATAGGTTCTGGCATATGTCAGTAGAAAGCTATTGTAGCACAGGGGATAGTGCTACAGGTGTGGAAAACAACTTGTGGACTACAAAAGGCTTCATTTTGCTGCTCTTCTCACCAGTGTGGATCCAGGTGACGCCTTCCTTGAAAGCATGAGTAGTTCCTGCAGTCCTCCTTTTATAGTTTGATCATCTTGCCCAGGTATGTCCAGGCCCTTTGCTTGTATCTCCTGGGAGGACAGCTGGAACTGCAAGTCTGCTGAGTAAAACCAGCATGAGGTCACTCCATAAAAATGGTATGTTCTACACAATAAATACCACTTGTATCTTCAGACTTCACTGGAGGTTAATACATTTTATTCTACGAAGGAAACACGTGTGGTCCTTCCCTACCACCTCCCATGGCAGACTAGAGGTCTTCAGGCAGTAAAACCAACAGAGAAATGGAAAAAAAATCTGAAGGACAGCTTTTGAGTCCAAGCTGAGGTAGCTAATGATGATTTGAACTTTTTTAGGGTCAAGGAAAGCTGGGTTGGGCTGGGGGCAGAGAAGGGGATGTTTCAGCCTTTCTGTTCTGTGGCAGTCATTTGAATTTTGACTTAAATCGCTAATGAAAATTAACTCTGGTTTCAGCCGTGTGCCTGAGCGAACTCCTTCCCAGCTAATACGTGCTGTAGCCGCATTTCCCTGGTCTCCTTGGAACCTGGATACGTGCACAGAATGTTAATTAAGCACGAAGCAGAGCACTGATCCAGGAAAGCGTTTGGTTCCTGGTGTTTAAGGAATCAAGAACAGGGAGCTGGGAGGCACCTCCAGGAAGTCATCTTCTGGAGTGCGCATCTTCTTGCAGGGTCCGTGCCAGGTCTACCAGAACCGCCCCTGCTCCCTAAAAACTTCTAGAGATGGGGTTTGTCCTGTCCCCTTCTCTCCCTTTTCTCCTCTTTTATCAAGTGGTGTATTTAATTACATTAATATAATATATATATATATGGGTTTTTCCTGAGGCCAACCTAAGCTTTCTCTTTACTTTTATCTTCTCTAGACATGGAAAAAAGGTTTAATATGAGGAACTGTTTGTAAGAGAACCCAACAGTGGTTGTATTCATCCAGTGTGTTGAAAGAAAGCAGACCCACCGTTGCAGCCTCTTAGCGTGGTGGTGTTCTGCAGCCTCCTGTTCTCAGCGTTGTCTTATGGACTCTGTCCAGCTCATCCTCTTTTTTTTTTTTCCTTTTTAATTTATTACTCAAAAATAGTTTGCTAGGACAGCATCATATTATTGCCTTGGGCTCCTTATGATGTGCAGTAACCTTTAAATTTGATTCTCTGCTGCCATCCCCCCATTAACTGATAAGTTTTCTAGCATATGTGAGTCTGCAGCCTACTTAAATTTAATCTCTACTATATTACCCAACGTAATGGAGTTATTGAACAGCATCAGTGTTGTCCGGGGGGGGTTTTTTTATGCCGTGTCATTCGATGTCTCTTCATAGTTCTCAAAGAACAGTTAAGCATGGAGAAATTAGGGCAAAGGAGACTCGGGGTAGTTTATTCGCTCCAAAACAAAGCCACATTCCTTCTGAGGGATGCGTTTCAAAACCAACCCAACAGGCCTCCAATGAGTTGCAGACCCGCTCTGGTTACAGCTGTGACAGATTCCGCTCGCTTGCGGGAGTTTCACAGAAAGGATGCTGGTGATCCAAAACCTCAGTGTACGTCAAGCTGTCTTCTTTTTGTCTTCCTACATTTCTCTAAGAGCAGGGGATTTGAATTGTCTCCATATTTTGTTCTTGTCGGCAGGACGGGGATTTCGGGTCGCTGGAAGGTCCTGCTGAGGCTGCGTTAACCCTGAGCAGGTCACTGGGAGCGGCTGGTGCGAGCGCGGGGGTCAGCCACAACACCCAGGGTCTAAGCAGGTTTCTGGAAGTGGTTTTGAGTGATTCCTGGAGTTGCACTTTACTGTCTTCCAAGCCGAGATACTATTTTAACTGATACTCTGCCTCGAGCCCTTCAGGTGGTTGTAGGAATTGCTCATTCCTCATTAAAGGGCGTAAACCAGAATCGAGGAGG
The DNA here is from genome assembly GCA_013400335.1 of Eurystomus gularis. Taxonomy (NCBI): domain Eukaryota; kingdom Metazoa; phylum Chordata; class Aves; order Coraciiformes; family Coraciidae; genus Eurystomus; species Eurystomus gularis. The sequence goes on along the minus strand of VZZY01019079.1, from coordinate 639,939 downwards.
TTCCACCTAAACACAGGGAGAAACTTTTCAGTGTGAGGGTGTCGGAGCCTGGCCCAGGCTGCCCAGAGAAGTTGTGGAGTCTCCTTCTCTGGAGAGATTCCAAAGGCACCTGGACACGATCCTGGGCCCCCTGCTCTGGGTGAGCTGCTGGAGCAGGGGGGTTGGATGAGATGATCTCCAGAGGTCCCTTCCAACCCCATCATTCCATCCATGATTCTGTACACGCTGGGCTCTTGTTTTCATCTTGGTCAGATAAAGTACTCTGTGGAGTTGATTGCCCTTGGAGAGGTGAAGCTTTGCTTGTGTAGGGGTTGAGAGTCATCGTGAATTGCTTCGGTTGTGTGTTCTGGTTGGTCCCGCTGGAGCGAAGCTGAGAAGTTACTTGGCAGACACGAGCTGTCATCTGCCTCGGCTGTGCAGCGAGTAACAAAAACGTTAAAAATACAGTATTGTGTCAATTTTTTAAAAATTACAGTTTTTATATAAGACTTTCATACAAATCTCTGGGCACTGGGGAATTTTACGGCTTGGCAGTGGGATCGTGGTCGCGTTGCTCCAACCAGGGCTCTTGTGGATTGTGCCAAGGAGTCAAACGCACGAGCTCTCCCGCGGTTGTGTAAGTCCCGCTGAAGTCGTTCCCAGATGATCGCCCCGAGCAGTCACGAGAAGCAGAGAGCTTTTCGCATAGTTTTGCTCCCAGTTGCCGTATCACTTCAGCTGGAATTATGTATTCTGATACTTTTCCCAATCGTGGTACTGAAAAAATTTCCTTTAAGCAGCAGAGGAGACTTAGAAATGCAAGGAGACATCTTTCAATGTCCTGTGCAGAACGTGGAACAGGGAGGAAGCTCTGACAAGTTCAATTAAAATCACTACTAAAACGTTTCAGAGGCGTTAATTTCTGGTAATAGTTCTGTTTTTAAGGGATATTAGCTGTGATCTGTAACTAATGGCTTCAATTTGCATCACTGCGAGAGCAATGAAAGGTGGCAAATGCGGCGCTGGTTTTTAGAGGGTAATGAGAGGATCCAGGAAACTGGCAACTTGCCCAAATTCCTGCCTCCCTGTCACTCCAAGCTACTTTAAATACCCGCTGGAGACTTAAGAGGATGTGCCACCTCCAGGAGAAAATGCAGCTCTGGTACAGAAATGCTTCAGGGTGCTCGCCCACCGCTATTGTGTGCGTGAAGTTTCAGGAGTCCTGGACAAATCCCCTCCTGCCAGTCTGTGAGTGAGACTAAGCTATCGTGAGTAACCAGCGTTGGCTTAAAAGAGGCTAAAAACGGGAGCTGAGGGAAGCTGTGCTCGGCTCCCAGGGCTGGGGGAGGCTGCCCAGCCTGTGCCAGCTCCTGTGCTGCTCAGCACAGTCCCAGAGCCAGGACGTGAGCTAAAAGTGACTTCAGAAGGATGTCGCAGTGTCAGATAACTGCAGAGGGGACAGATCTTGTCAGTAGAGGGAAAGTAATGACCCCAGGTAAAAAGCATTGCTAATTACGCGCGTACAGTGGTGGATTTCTACGATGAGAGATTGCGTCGTCATTAAGCAATTATTTGGAAGCGTTTGCTCCCAGGAGTCTAAAGGCAAAATATGGGTTGAAGGAGGAGAACCCAGAAAGCGTCTGAGTTCACCGTGCCCAGCTAAAGGGCATCGACAGGGCAGCTCCTTTGTGGAGCCGATGAAGAACTAGGGGAAGAATCAAGAAATAAGAATGATTAATGGTGTAAAAGAAGGCTTGGAGGAGCAGTTGTGTGGACTGGGATTTTTCAGCTGGGAGAAAGCGAGTGAACTTCAAGTTCCTCGTGGAAACCTTGCTGAGGTCTTCCACACAGTGCTGTTTTGTGGGACCCGGCTTTGGCTTTTAAGGATGGAGCCTGGAGACTTGCCCAGGATCCGTGCTCTTGGGACAGGGGTTCAGGCTCTGTATCAGGGCTGCAGGTAGGGTCTGATCTATCAAGAACATCTAGCGTGGTTCATGGAGCAGGAGGCTGCGAAGGGCAGCGGCGCAGGGGCAGCGAGGGTGGCTGTTGCTGGTTCTGGAGTGGGGGGCACCTGGGAAGGGTGTGTGTAAAAGGGGTGTGTGTAAAAGGGGTGTGTGTAAAAGGGGTGTGTGTAAAAGGAGTGTGAAGGCCACGGAGACCCACGGCATTTGGCCGTTTAGGACATAGAGGAGTTTCCCCTCTGTGAGGAAATGTTGTCAGGTTTCTGAAGCACCCCCTGCACAAACAGCAGAGCCCTGTGCAGCAAAGCTGTAGAATTCCTTGGGCGTGCAAAGACAGCTCCATTTCTCCTTGTTAACGAGTCAAACAGTTGTGAATAACGTGCATATGGTGACCCGCGTGGATCATTCAAAGGCTAAAAAACATTTGATGTCTCAAAACTCGTTGGGCAGCGGCCAGTTTTCCAGAATGTATTAAATGAGATGTTATTAAAGGGGTGGTGGAAAGCATCCTGAAAAGCCTGTGAGTCAGAACAGGGATGGGGCCAGCATTCATCACTTCAGGTTTTGATGTGCTCCCTTAGTGTTAAAATATATGTGTGAAGGTTTAATCCCCTGGCCCGCAGCCTTCTGCTGCTGGTGGGGCAAAGCCAGGCTGACGTGGGGCTCGCCCGCGCTGCGGAGTCGGTCCAGAGAGTAGGTTGTACTTAGAGAGTGTCGAAACTCATCCATACGGATGTTCACGGGTGGAAGGAAGGGGTATCTTCTGGTCCCCCAAATGGGGAGTTACTGCAGCCTAACTGATGCTCGGTGAATTTACAGCCCGAGCTCCCTGTGCAGACCAGCCCGGAGGAGTATTTCTGCCTTCCTCGCCTCTTTCTTCGATCCTGTCTCCGCTTAGAAAAGCCAAAGCCTCTTTCCCAGGCTCTTTATGACTAGCCGGTCATTAATTTCAGGTTAAGTCACAGGGAATTCTGCTGTCTCCCACGACAGACAGCAGAATTCCTAAATTAATGATTATTTTCATTTTTGGTGTGTTTTATTGCAGTCTAAATACCTATGTGCTAATCACCTCTCTCCTTCCCTTACTTAAGAGGCTAACAAAGATCGAGTCAGTGCCCAGGAAGGTGAAAAACTGGTGATACTCCTCAAATACTGGGAAAACTTCTGAATTCTTTATCAAGATGTGTACATTTGAGCTCTGTTTCTCCAAATTATTTACTTGATTAGAAAGGGTTTTATTCTCCTAGCTTTTATCTAACTCTGGTAACCGAAAGTTGAGCTCCAAGAAGGACTTTTATCTCCTTGTCTGTGTGATAAAACTTCTCTCCTGATCTACCAGCAATGCTGCTTGGTTGGCACTGGGCAGTTTTTGCATGCTGGCCATGATGCCTTCAGTTCACAGCTCATGCTGGTTGAACAGGAGTATGTTCTAGCTCATTAATTTGTTGGGTGTTACGATGAAAACTTCATTAAATACATATGAAGCAAGTGTTGATGCCAATAAATGTTGGACTAGATGATCCTTGAGGTCCCTTCCAGGTTGGTATTCTGATTGAAAGGGAAGAACTTTCCTGTCCTCAAGCTGTTGTCAGTGGTCAGAACTTCATGTTTCGCTCGTCTTCAGCCGTATAAACCAGGCTCTACTTCAATTTTATCAGCTGGCTGCAAACAGCCGCTTCTCCCACGTCTTCCCTTCTCCTTTGATTCCCCTCTGCCGCAGCATTTCCTTTGGATTTGCTGGTTGGAGCGCCAGCACACTGAGCTGACGAGTCTCAGAAACGGTTAAAGGAGGTAAGAGACGTGTTTGGGTTGGCAAAGCCCCCGTGCTGGGCTGCGCGGAGCTGCGCTGCCTGGTTGTGTTCCGAGGGCACAAGTCCCGCTCTGGTGGGAGTCAGCCAGAGTGCAGCGTCCACAGCGCAGCTCCTTCAAACCGCGTGTTCTGAGCGCGGGAGAGCAGACGGTCTCTCATCTGGTAGTATCAGCTTCCACGGAGTTTATTTTCTAATAAAGGGGAAGTCCTTATTGAGCTGGGATTCCGATGGGAGCCAGCGGTTTGACCGGTGTCAGCGGCTTAGCGAGGAGTTCTGGTTAATAGCCGCTCGAGCGGTACCGTAACGCACGGTTTCGGTAACTGCTGGGACGTCGCTGCGAGCGGTGCCACAGAGGTCACGCGTTGTTTATGGATGAAAATCCCCTTCCCTCACGCGTCACTTCTGAGCTCTCCAGTCCTGCTGGCCGGTCCTGCGGTAACCGTGTCTCTCGGGACATTGTCCTGAGGAGTTTCAGAGGATGGAGGAGGACAGAGAGCTGCCCAGCCAAGCGAGTGAGAGGAGCAGAACCGTGCTGGGAGCGGGGAAGGGAAGTCGGGATTTGAAAACTTCCAGAGCCTAAAATTCCAGAACAGCAAAGTCCTGCGTATGAAAACCCCCAGCAGGCTGGTGGCCCCCGACCTCGGGGCACACGGTGTGAGGAGGCTTCATGTGAGGGGCAGAGAGCAGCAGAGCTGGGTTGAGTAGAAACATCTTTCCCTGGGATTGCAGTGAAAAAAAAAAACGTTCAGGCATCTCTTACCTTTTTTTTTTCTTTTAAATTTCATGACACCAAGATAGGACTACTATTTGCTGCGTATTTTATGTAACGCTTCACCAAGCAGTTAAAAAATATCTGGTATTTATCATTCTTGACAGCTGCCTGTCTCACCACTTGGCGTTTATATGGCTGTTGGTGGAGGGAACAGATGAACCAGCTTCGTGTCCTGTCGGATTTATCCCTGCTTGAAGGGGCTCGTTAATCTTCCCCTGCAGTGGTAGGAAGGGAGGTTTGGGGTATTTTAGCTTCCGCTTTAAAAAGGCACCATGTTTCCCTGGCCTGTGGCAAAACCTTGGACTTGACCCAGTTGTGTTTAATGCCTGCCCACGTATCCGGGAGCCTGAACAGCGCGGCGATAGGAGCTCGGTTCTGGCGAGTTCCTGTGCATCAGCCTGCAGACTACTTGATTTATTACATAGGAATAATTTATTTCATGCACTTAGCGAATAAGCATTTTATTGGCTTGTATTTCTAACCCCGAGTCGTGTAGTGGTTTAGGGGTATTTAGCACAGGCTGATGTTTGTCGTGGGACAAACTGGAGAGGACGGTGAAAACCCTTCGTGGTCTGCGTGCGTTTCAGCCGGGGGAAGGGATTTCACCCACTTGAGACATCCCTCTGGTAGTCTTTTCCATTATCATGGAAAATAAGAATTTTAGAACTGAACCAGAGTTGTTGTTTGGTTTTTTTCCCCAAGAAAAGGAACGTGTTGGAGGAAGGGAGTTTAACGACAAGCTTGTAAATACCCAGGACACGCAATCCTTGTGTTGTAACTTGCACGCTGAGGGTTCGGCTGGGGCGAGAGCGATGAGGTGTGAAATGGTTTGTGGGTTCTTTCGTGACACTGAAGAAAGTGCTCTCGGAGATTCCGAAGCCTTGTGACAGACTCCTGCAGGAACATCTGCTGTGGTTCCATCGCCAGGGATGTGTCGGGATATCGCGTGGCGGGATGGGACAGAGCATCCAGCGGCGCTGGGGTGTGGGTGTAGCACAGAACTCTCCCGGGACGCTTGCTCGCGTCTTTCTTCTTTTCAGCTTTAATTTTGGAAGAACGAGGCCTGTGTTGTTCATCTGTTCGTCTGTTCCTCCAAATATTTTTTGGTCCAACCTCAGGGGTGGGGGGAAACCTCTTCCATTCCCACAGCTCTCAGCTCAGCGGGGTGGCAGAGGTCACAGACGGGACCAGCACCGCTGAACCTTCGGTTTGAATCTTGTCGGGCAGCGGGGCCCTGGCACGCCGCTGCCATTTGCTGTTTCCATGCAAGCAGTGCAGAGAGGGAGGGGGTTTGAACCTGGGGGGGGTGAGACCAGAGGGTGCAAATCTGTGGGTGATTAACCTGCCTTAACTTTCACAGCTCCCGGAACAACTAATTTTGCTAGGCACGGTGCTTCTCGGGGTCAGAACTGACGGTCTCTTACCAGACCAAACTGTGCATTTCCAACACTGAAAACGTGTTATTTTGTTTCCCAAATTTGGCCGTGTCGGGCTGCAGGATCTCGGTAGGTTTGCGCAGTGTTTTCCCTCGAGGTAGACACCCGCTGCGCTGTAGGTCGGGTGTCACGTGTGGAAGGTCGCTGCACACCTTAGTTAACTAGAGCTTTCCTAGCCCTGGCTCTCGCTGCTCCTCCTTGCTCTGTGTTTTCACATGGTTCTGTTGCCAAGTGAAGAAATGTCAGCTGTAGAAGTGTCCCTGTAGAAGGAGGGCTTTCCAGCCATCACTGCCATGAGCTTTCATGTCCCATCAAGCCACTCCCGTTGACTTGCATCCTTCGAGCTAATGCTGCCTTCCGCGCTAAATTTTTACTGCCTGTGTCTCCTCCGTGCCAAAGATGGGCAGTTTTCCTTGTTTTCCCCAGTGATGCTTTAATGCCACTAGATACCTTCCTTCTGAAGGCACCAGCTGAACACAAACCTGTGTTCCAGAAGGTTCCATTTCAGGCAGATGTCTCCTCTGTGCAGGTACGCCGTTCTTTGTGGGCAGTTGGCGGAACACGAGAGCATTCAGAAGCGCATTCAAACTGGATATATCTTTAAGGTGAGTAGAAGGGACTTGCTGGGTTTTGTGTAAGCGTTGAACAATGCTTAATTCTCTAAGTTTGGGGAAATTGGCTCCAGCTCTGATTAGGGAAGTGATAGGTCTCAAAGAGAACGCTCTAAGTGGGTGGTTGGGGCTGAGGAAGGGGATTCCAGCCACGGCTGGTCTGGCTCTGCACTTTTGCACACTGATCTCACAAAAGAAGACGACGAAAGGTCTTGCAAGTAACGAGTACATACATGATGAGACTGAGACCTTGAAACGGGAAATGACCATGTGGTAACAAGCCCCAGCTCTTCTGCAGTAACTGCCCGTGAGCACGTTGGCACCCTCCCATAAAGACAAAGCAGTTCTTTTTCAAAGAGGATTTAATCTGCCTCCAATTCCTGTATTTGCCCTTCGTCCGCAGCGGGTGAGAAGATGCACCTGGGGTCACTGCAGGACAGGCCACGTATCATTGTTGCCTCCTCACCTATTGACACGTCCAGTACCTTGGTTATGTCAAAGCTCTGAAAAGGTGGTGGAATAAAGCGAAGGACAGCTTCCTTTTTTGGTGTGTTTAGTGCTAAATTCTCATCTCTTGAGGCTGATAAAATGCCAGTTTTCTGTGTTCACTGAAACTGTTTTAAGAAAATTTGGAATCTTTGTAGCTGTAGTTTTATTGATCGCTGGCACTTAAATTGTGGGCTGCTTCCTTTCCTCTTCCTACCTTTGTTCACCAGCTCTTGTGGATCTTGTATTTGCTTATCACAAAAATGTAACGTGTGTTGGTGGTGCTTTTCCCCAGGAACACATCGATAAAGCGATTGAACTGAAACCGGAGGATCCGAAGTCTTACTATCTTCTGGGGAGGTGGTGTTACCAGGTAGGATAGTTAATTACCACTCCTTGCTGTTTTCTTCCTCCTTGGAATTTAATCCCTGTTGGAATGAGAGATAGGTGAATGCAAACCATCAGCCATGAGGACTGAGGACGCTCTTTAGTTGCCAAACTCAGACATTGTATCAGAAAGCACAGGCTTGGAAATGCCCCAGTTGCTTGAAGAATTAGTTCAGAAGTTGCAGTTGTGTGGGATCTAGAAACTCTTCATCTCAGCCCTGAAGCAGCGCCGAGAAGAACACTCCACTGGGAATGCTATACATGCATTGTGTCCAGAAACCTCTTCTGATGTCAAATGTCATGTTTTTGTGCACGTGGTACCTCAAGGCTTTTATAAAAGCTCGACTGAAATTGTTGTCTGCCAGGACACAGTGTCCTTCAGAATCCCTCAGCTTTCCATCCAGGTTGCTGTCTTAACTGCAGTCGAGAACTCCTGGGCAGCCCCTCTCCCTCTTGTCTGCCTCCTGTGAGACCTGGACATGTGTCTTCAGACCAGTGTTACCCCTCGCAGCACTAGATCTTTTAAGATCTAGTACAGATCTTAAACAAGAGTTAAATACTTGGCAATACTTGGTGTGTCTCCGTGCGATGGAGTCAAAGCTGCTGCACTTTGGCCATTTTGTTTATTTATTGCCACGATTCTGCTTGTCATTTTCTCCCGGTTTTTGCCTCTTCCCCAGAGGGAAGCTGTTTGCTAGAGGTGTTATTTCTGAACTGCTCAGAGTTGTTATTTCTGAACTGCTCCGAATTGGAGCTCTGAAGGGTTCAGGGCTTGGTTTTTAGTCACTGCAGGCAGCTTGGGAGGTGAAATGGCAAAGAATGGCTTAGGAAAAGCACTAGCTGCAGGCTAGCTTACTGCTCCCCGTGCGTTACTCAAAGCAAACCACCTTCAATCCTTTCAGCACATATGGATGTGATCAAGGACATTTCAGGGCTGGCAAGAGCTCCTGCGCACAGTATATCTGAATAATCCTCCGCACGTGTTCCCTCTGCCCTTGCCACACAACGTATCGGAGGTAGCCGGAGCAGCGTGCCGGCTGCTTTGTTTCTTGACAGGGAAAAGCTTGGAGTCAACTACCATAAATCAGGTTTAGTGCCTATAAAAAGAAATCCGAGCGTGCAGTCACCCAGCGACACTTCAGTTTATACCATTTGAAGGCTTCTCTGCTGTCAAAACAAGCCTCATTGCAGAGGTCGTGGCTGGGACAACCAACACCGGTAGTTCCAGAGGAGCAGTGAGCTGAGCTGGTGGGAGCTCCTGGCGCTTGGTTCTCTTGTGGACTTTCCCCTCGGCCTCACTGCTCTTAGAGCTGCTGAAGCTATGAAACAAAACCAGATGCTTGTAGAAATATGTCAGTGCCGCTGCTGTTCTGCAGCGTGAGAATTGTGCAGTATTAAACCAAGCAGATGTTACCCGAAGGGACGGCCCTGAGCATCCTCTCCCCCCTGGAATTTCAGGGTGTTTCTTAGAGAGAGGAGCTGGGAGGGGGAGACTTAAAATTTCATGAAATAATTATAATAGCCACCAGCTCCTCAACATGTGAATATGTGACGGGAAGACCTTTGCCTGCCTCTCTTGAGGGATCTTTGTGAGGTGAGAACTCATTCTTGGACAGGATCTAAGGCAGGAGGGCTCTGTGTGTGTGTTGCTCCGAGGCAGAGGTGGGAAGTGCCGGGAGCTGGGCTGGGTGGGATGCGGCGCTTCGGGACGTGGCTGTGCCCGCGCTCCGCACGCCTCCGGTGCTCAGCTCTAGAGACAGACCTGACTTTGAGCGCTGTGCACGTGGCAGCTGAAGGCTGGAACGGCAAAATTTAACCCGAACTATAAGGCAGGGACAAGGAAAAGCAAATCAGGGTGAATTCTGTGGCCAGACTCGGATACTCATCCAGAATGTGCCGACACTACCGACACCTCGGGCTTTCTCCCTGCCACCAGAAACGGGGTCGTGCCTCGTCTGTGTACCTCTGCGTGTACCGTGTCTCTGATGGGTTTGACGGTTCCATCTCACTGTCTCCGCAGGTTTCCCATCTGGGATGGCTGGAAAAAAAGACTGCTTCTGCTTTGTTTGAAGCCCCCCCTACAGCCACCGTGGAGGACGCGCTGCAGAACTTCTTACGGGTAAATGAATCTGATGAGCGAGGGAATCACTGGCCTGACAAACGCAGTCACCAGTGGTGGGAGTCCTTGTGTTCTCCTCAAACTCCTCGCTCCCCGAGTGCTCTGTGGTACAGCTCCACTGACTAGAACCCGGGGAAGAAAAGCTGGTGAAAGCAAAAACTTTGCAGCCTCTGATACAGGACAGCCAGACAGAAGAACGTGATTTTGAAGACGTCAGAACTAGACCCAGAGCGTTCAGAATTGTTTTTTCAGGGTTTGTTTCTCCTTTTAAAAGCTGCCTAGTGGAGTGATTCAGTGCTTGATACCAAATGCAGGCAGTCTGTACTCTTTCAGGGCCTGTAGGATCTGCTTGAGCTCATCCCTGGGAACACTTGCGTAGATACATTCTGACATTTAAATTCCTCTCGGGATATTTTATTAAAAGGCCGTCTGCTTAGGTCGAACTTCTCCAATTCAAAAGTTTGAAGATGACTGTAAGGTTTCAGGGCACGTTGCTTGTGTATTTCTAGAAAGAAATCCTTAGGAGTACTGCCTATGGTGTAAGAATCCTACCTCCAAATGGCTTTTTTTAGGTCCTCCTGTTGATGCAAATGGATTTAAGACGTGGCCTGAGTCGCATTTTTGAGCTCACAGCTCTTGTGAGGGTCTGCGCAAGACGGATGGGTTGAGCAGACTGCCTTTGGCTGTGCCTGTGAGAACCACTGTGCAGCACCTCTGATGAAGCGTTGCAGAACCAGACTGCCCGGCCACTTTATAACTCACAGACGGGGCCAGCAGTTCTGCAGAGCATCAGGGAATGTCATTCTTATTTCAGTTCCTCATAACTTTGCCAAAGTGTAGTTGTTTGAGAGGGAAGTTTGTGATGCGTGTCCGCCCTGGGCAATAGACCTCTCAGCCAAGTGGTTCAATCATTTCAAGGATAAGTTTGAGGCAAAATGTTTTCTTTTCATTAGAGAGAAAATAGGAGATCACTCTTTTTTTGGTAAGGTAGAGCGGCGCGGTGGTTTGAAACAGGAACTTGCATTTTTCTAAGGTTTCGTTTTGGTGAAGCACAGTTTCTTAGGCACTGGAACAGGCTGCCCAGGACAGTGGTGGAGGCACCTTCCCTGGAGGGGTTCAAAGAACGGGTAGATGTGGTGCTTCGGGACGTGGTCTAGTGGTCAGGGAGACAATTGATGAAGGTTGGACTAGATGATCCCAGAGGTCTTTTCCAACCGAAGTGATTCTGTAGAAGGGCACAGAAGCATCCCTCTGGAAGCTGATTATCCCCTGAACAAGTGCACATCCCATAGGCTCAGCAGAGCCCCCTTTGGCTTTCAGCCACAGTGGGAACAGAAATCTTCCTGCAGGCTGCAGCTCTGGGTTAGTCAGAGGCCGAGCGAGGTCTAAGGGCAGGCAGCGGGATGAAGAGGAGGAACGTGGTCTGTGCTGTGCTCTCGGTGCTTCCTCTGAGGTCAGGGCTCTGGCCGCGGAGCGGCACGCTGGGGATTTGAGCGCAGATGTGATACAGGTCAAGCCAAGGGTTTGTAACGGGAACATCCTGGAACACAGTTGCTTGGAGAGCGATGACGGTAACTGAGATGAACAGGAGAAGGCAGAGGGACGTGAGTAACCAGGGGACTGGGAATTAGTAGCCGGGAAAGAGAAGATTAAAAATTGAGGGAAGATTCCTGAGGTTTGGCACCAGCATACTCAGGAGAAGCCCAAGTGGATGAGACTGAGTGGTCAAGGAGGTTAAAAAAAGGGCACGCACTGGGGCCAGAGGAGGTCGTCGGGCTGGTTCCGAGTTTCCCTTGGCTTCCGAGGGCCTGACTCCACCACCTCGCCGTTCCTCCATCACACTGGGATTAGGTGAGAGTGTGAATGTTCGCTGCGTCCCAGGCCCGTTAGGAGAATCCGAGGATGTGCCAGGCAAGCCTGCAGAAAATTCTGACGCTGATCTGTGTATTTACAAAAGTAGGGCTTAGTCATCTATTTATCTTCTGTATTTATTTTTTTGCAATAAGCCTGATACAGGCATTAACTGGGTCCTTTGCATGTGCTAATGTCTGCTTTTCCCTGCCTGTCCCGCCCTCCCCTCTGCTCTTTGTAGGTTGAGGAACTGAGCCCAGGATTTTCCAAAGCAGGAAGGGTGCACATCGCCAAGGTAACCAGCTGCGTGTCGCTTGCTTTACTTCAGCCGTGTGCTCTCAGGATAAGAAATACTGGTATTAAAAAGTTACCTTTGGCTGCAGAGTGCTGAGTGCCAGTTACTCCAGGCAGAAGGAAGACGTTGAGATGATCACATTTCTAAAAAAGGCCAAATCACCTGGTGCAGAGACATCGCGGTTCCGGGAGGGTTTTGCCTTGAGTCACCCAGTGGAGCATCCTCCTTGTTCTTTAACAGATCAAATCCTCTATCAAGTGGTGCTGGCAACTTGTCAGCCACGGGCTGGAGATTTCATCTCGCAGCCACGGACCTGTGTATGTGTACAGAAAGAGAATCGTGGGGAGAAGTGAAGAATGAACTGTCTCTATTTCATCGGTGCAGATGGGGGTCTTGAGCGATGGTTAAATGCACCACGAGTGCCTGGAGCTGGAGCTCCGAGGTCTTTTTGTTTGCATTGAGGGAATAATTGGTTTTGAACTCTTGAATGTTAAAATCGCTGCTAAATTCCTACAGCCTCCAGTTGGAGCCTAGAAATATTTAAAGCCCAAATAGCTTTAGAAATATTAGCCAGAGTGGGCGTAGCAAAGAGTAGCTGTAGTCATTCTCTGTGAAATTCCTGAATTCCCAGTGTCCCAAAGAATGTGAATTTTATCAGGGTAGCGTGCAAGTGGTAGGATGTGCTCAGTCTGGAGTAGGTTATTCCTGGAACCAAGGTGCAGAATCCATTTCACAATAAGCCTCTCGTTAAAGGAAAATGAGGCAGAGGAGGAAAACCCAGCAGGAGGTGTCGCAGCCTTCACAGCAGCTGGGTTCTGCCTTTGGTACAGCAGCTCGCTGGGTGTACTTAGTCACGGCTGTTGGGTGAAATAGCTGCTATTAGGTGAAATAGCTGCGTATTTGTCCCTCAGCCAGCCTTTTGTGTCTGGCTGCTTGAGTACCAGGAGGAACATCCTTGTGACTGCCTCTCTCTCTGCTTGTAAACCTAGCCAGCGTTCCTGGGGACTCAGAATCACCCTCAATGTCTTGTGTAGAGAGTGGAAGACTTGGAACTTACTTCCAGTGAAGCTGCAGCAGCAAATCCTTGCAGTTCTTAACCTGAATAGATTTTCAGAGCCGGTGTAAAAATGTGGTTTTCATTGTGCGTCATCTACATGGGCCGGTGTGTTTGTTGGGGGCTGACAGTTCGCGGCGCGACAGCTTCAGAAGTACCCTGCAAACACAAACCAGCGTCGAGGTTCACGGGGCTACTGCTGCCTGCTTGGGTTGCTTTTCCTAATCCCATGCTCTGTTGCTTCGGATCACGCCCTTAATCACAACATTCAAAAAGTGCCACACTGGTATGGGGTTGTTTTGGAGGAGATGGTGCTCTGATGGGTCCAACTTCAAAGAAAAAAATAGTTGTGATTTTTAGTCATCTTCCAGCACTTCTGGCTGATACGCAGGGATGCGGGGTTTCTAAAGCCTTCGAGGCTGTCCGTGACTCCGTCTATTCTGAATTCAGCAGACGCAGAGATCTGGCAGTGCTGACAGCAGAACAGACAGTTCTCTTCCAGAACTATCCCACGACGCAGGAAAATCACCAAAATACACACAGGCACAGACTGTGCTGTGACATTTCAGCGTCGGAAGGACCAGCCCCGCAGGAGTTTCACTGTTGTCCTTCTCCTCGCTGCACGTTGGCTTTTTGTGGCAATTGCAACAGTGATTAACTGCATCACTGACGAGGTTTCCTCCAACAGCCGCTTCCTTTTACCCTGCTTATGTCAGAGTCCTCAGATGCCTTCGTGACTCTGTAGGCACCAAGAACCTTCCTGTGACAGAGAGGGGTGGCTGTTCCTCTGCTGTCGGAGAAGAGCTCAGGGTGAGGAGTATTTCACACCTGTTGTGAGAGCTGAGAGGCCTGTGAACATCAGGTGTGGCAGAGCTTGCAGCTGAACCTCATCTTTACCAGCCATGGGAGTGTCACCTGCGGAAGGTGACCTGCTCAAGGGCCAGAGGTCTCATAGAAGCCTGAAACTACACAGTGCAAGTAGTCAAGGGGAAAAACAGGCTCTTGTTACCAGTCGCCAGGGTCCGTCATTGCTCAGTAACATTCACTGCCTGTTTTTTTTCCTGTCCTCACGTTGTCACTTTTATTTGGCAGTGTTACAGGGACCTGGGGAACAACACGGCAGCTGCCCTCTGGATGGATCTTGCCTCGGAGCTGCCGGCTCGCACTAAAGAGGTACCGCTCTTGGTGACACGCGTTGGCGAGGAGCAGGGATAAAATGGGCACGGAGAAAAAACTGCTGTCTAAAAGATGTTCCAGCTTGTAAGCCCAGGCTTTAAAGTATTTAGTTCCTTCATGTGGACTCTCTTCTCTTGGGACCTGTTGTCCCAATGCCTAAAGCAATTCAGCAAAACCATGGAAAACCCTAAGAAGCTGGGCGGATGTCTGAATGGGGCTCTCGTGGTGCAGAGTTAGCTCCGAGGCTCCCCAGGCTGGAGCTGGTTGTGCCGTGGTGTGTTTTCATCGTGAAAAATGCAAGTGCAGCAACATAAGCAAGGTCCTGCAGACCTTACAGCTTCATCCTTAGACCGATGGAATGAATGTTCTGGGTGGGAGGCAGAACTACAGAAATATGCAGCATTTTCATGTTTTTAAGGCCATAATGAGTTTTTAGGTTGCTGTAGCAGATGTATTGTGCTGAGATTCAAAGGGCAGGTACACCAGAGATCTTGGCAACCTTGGCAAGGAGCTGCTTGTCTGTGCTACCACCTGCAGGGCAGGGGCCAGTAGTGCATGAACCACCTGGTCCTGGCTGCTGCTGGGTCACAGAATCATGGAATGGTTTGGGTTGGAAAGGGACCTCAAAGATCATCTAGTTCCAACCCCTCTGCCATGGCAGGGACACCTCCCACTAGACCAGGTTGCTCAAGGCCCCGTCCAACCTGACCTTGAACTCCTCCAGGGATGGAGCATCCACAGCTTCCCTGGGCAACCTGGGCCAGTGTCTCACCACCCTCAGAGTGAAGAATCTCCTCCTAATTTCCAGTCTAAATCTCCCCTCTTCCAGTTTCAAACCATTTCCCCTTGTCCCGGGTCTGGGGAAAGCAGGGCATGGAGCAGATTTATTCCCTTCATGCAGGAGGAAATATCCTGGCTCTGCCTGGTGAGGAGCTTCCTCACCGTACGCTGGTTAAAACCTCTCTAGACGGTTGGAATGGTGTGGCTGATGGGCAGAAAGAGGGTTTTTCCAAAAGAACAAAAGATCACAGAATGCCAGGGATGAGAAGGGACCTCGGAAGATCATCTAGTCCAATCCCCCCCCCGAGCAGGATCTCCTAGATCAGGTTGGAGACGTAAGAGTTCAATAGGAGAAGCACTGAGATTTCTGGGGAAGACCAGGAGAAGAGAGACCAGGCAGAAAAGCCACAAGCAGTTAATTCTCTCCTGCTCTGAAATTAAACGTGGGAGTCGAGTAAGGAAGCCAGGGGCTTAAGTAGCTTTAAGTCTTTGCAAATGTTCCTTCTCCTCATCAATCAGATAACGCCAGTCCTGCAGAGAAGGGAAAGCAGAGAAGGAAAAGCAAAGGGGGTTATCCCGCAGGGAGCAGAGGTTGAGCTCTGCTCCTCTGGTTTGTCAGTCCTCAGATCTCCAAAGGAAACACAAAAGAAACTCTCTTTGATACTTGGAAAACTTAAATAGGCTTCAAAGACAGCAGCGTTGAGAGGGGGGTGCAGGGGAGGGAGAAAGCAAAGGAGGAAATTTCCATTAGGAGGAAATAACGTAAGGCTGGGGGTACACTTAAAACCTGCCGTGGGGTTGGAGAAGAAAAGGGAAATTCTCTTTTTCCCGTTGTTTCCATTAGGCCGTTATTTCTCTGTGCTTTTACTGCGTTTCCAGGATGCAGAAAGCGAGAGAGAGCTTGAAGAGATGCGGTCGGTCTGGGAGGAGTAGATGCGGAAGGGCTCGTTCCGCCTGGTCCCACACGGGCAGGAACGTTCCGGCGGGAGGGACAACTTCGATTGCGCTTCCCGGAAAAGCCCCAGGAGCTGGCAGGAGAAGCCACACGACAGCCGCGCCTCTGGGAAAGGACCTTGGTGGGCTTGAATCGGATGTGGTTTGGTGTCCTCTTCCTTCTCGCAGCACTGCCTAGGTCTGATTTCCTAAAAAAAGTCAAAATCCTAAAAGAAAAACGGGTATGGGGTAGGATTTGTGATATGAAAATATTTGTGATTATATATCATAGATATATGTGAGATGTATACTTTGTGATATAAAAATACATACACTTGTTTATAAGTGCACGTACAGCCTTTACACCACAAACTACCAGCCTGAACTCCGGCCCCTTCCTGGTGAGCTCTCGGCCGATTCCTGAGGAAGTCTTCAGCCAAATTCCTTTTTCAGATTAATCGTTTTCTCTTTTCCTGAACAACACCTGCTAATCGAATCAGTGGAAATACCAGGTTCCACATCTTGTGTAGATGTTGAGGTGAGGTAGAATTTCACACCTCCACGCTCGGTGGTCGGCTGAGTGTTCCTGGTGTGATGGGCCCGTGATTCGAACGGGCACAGGATCGGTGGCAACTGCAAAAAAAAAAAGGGGCCGATGGCTTAAAAAACGCGAGTTGTGAGCTCTTTCTTCCTGTGAAAGCACTGATGGTGGCTGACAGCTGGCGTTGGCCGGGCGTGGAGCAGGGAAGCTGAACCGTGCCGTGGGCTGACACAAACCGGGAGCAAAACCCACGCACAGGAATTTCCCCGGCCGTTCACGAGCCGTTCTGCGGAGCCCTTCCCGCGTCGGCCGGCGGCAAAGCGGGTGCTTGTTCTTTCTGTTCCATCTTGCCGTGTCGCGGGCGGCGTTCCTGGCGTGGTGGGTGAGAGAAACGCCCGAGGAAAACATTCCCGAGTCGCCTTTTCCAGCCCTTGCACGTGGTGTGTCTACTTAGTGAAAATAACACGCGATAACTCAGACACGTGGCAAAATCCAGCTTCAGGCTTCCCACTTGAGAGATTCGGCTTTTTAGCCACATAGATTTTTAGCTTCCCCCCCCAGATTTAAACTGTCTGAAATTTTGGTGCTGAGCTCGTCTCATGAGATCCAGGCAAAGGTGCAATTCGCTTTATTTGCGTCAAGCGATAAAAAATTGATGCTTGCAAATGGAGAAGGGAATCCTGGCAGGCTGAAAGTGGTCCTGGTACCTCTGTGCCGGGCTCGCCCGCGCTGAGCGGGCACTTGGTCGGTAACTGCGGGCTTGATTTTTTATATTTAATACACGCTCTTCTTGGAGTTGCTCCGTGGAATGCTGAAGCTGCCTTTGTTTGAGGCGGATCCGTCTCGTTTTGAGTATTTCCCACGTGTGATCATTTTCTGCTTCTAAACACCCAGTCTTTAAATATTTGCACAAGTTTTTCAGCTGTTTTCTTTAGGATTGCTTCAGCCAAGCTGGGAAATCCACAACAGCGATAGCCAAAAACTGGTGATCGGCAACCAGGTTCCTGCGTGGAATTTCTCAGGGTTTTTCTCTGGAGAAAGGTGGTGGCAGCTCTCCAGAGAGCCGGGCGGTTGGCGGTTCCCTGCGTGACGTTAACCACCCCTGTTTGCTGGGCGCCTGCAGCTGCCTCCCCAGAGTCGCTGCTTTCAGGTATGTGGTAGGAAAAGTGCGAAAAGGAAATATTTACCACCGAGAGTCCAGGCTTTCCCTAGGCGCGGGCTCCTTCAGGCCTTCGCCTGTTTAACTTAAAGCAGAAACTGTTTAGAGGAGTCTCTGGGTGATTTGTTTTCTGGAGACAGAGAAATATTCTATGTTTCCACCGATATAAATTTCCACCAAATTAAATTTCCACCCATTTAAATGGATGGTTTTTTGGGGTGTCTGTTTCCGTCCAAGGAGGGCCGCAGGCTGGAGGGCAAAGGTCTGGTTCGCTGTTCCCTTCGTCTGCCACGTGGGATTCTGCGTTCGAGCGCTGCCTCCCTTTGTGTCCGCTCAGCCTCAGCGGGGATGCAGGAGGAAAGTGTTTTGTTGGCGCGTTGCTTCCCCTGTGGTTGGCAGCACCTCTCCAGGCAGCCTCTAAAGTCCTCACGGGGAGCGCTCCGAGAACGCGGCTGTGGGTCACACACCGACCAGCCTGCTCGAAACTGATACCAAAAACCCGTGGTTTTCTGACTGGTAGGAGCTCAAATCGTTTTCCTCTGGGGGAGAAGGGATTTGGTGAAGCCCTGGGGCCGTCACCAGAAACTTTTCCACCTCTGAGTAAAAAACAACCCGCTTCTCCGGAGGAGAGGCGGCAGTTGAACGATGGTGCTTCTTCTCATTGGGTTCCTCCTCAGAAGCTTTCACGCGGGTGCCCTCTCTCAGTGCTCATTTATTCTGCTTTGGGCCCTGGGCGAACGCTCCGAGCTTTCCGCGCGTTTGATTGTCCACGTCACTTCTGTGGCTTTTCGAAAAGAACAGAAGTTCCGGTTTGGTTTAGGAGAGCAGGGTCTGGCATTTCGCTGCCCGTGTCCTTTGGGCAGGTGGTCTTGTCCCTCCCCGGGGGGTCTGGGGTTGCGGGGTCTGTCTCCGGCTCTCGTGCAGGGGGGGTTTCCTCGGCGGCAGGTTCCTGTCTGGCGCGTTGGCTTTTCTCCTCTGCTCTGTCTTCTGCAACCTGATTAACGTGTCTCCCAGACGCAACGAAAGGCGGTGACGGAACTCGCAGATCCTTTCAAGTGCAGATAAAAGCTGCCTTTTGCCATTTTCAGCCTGATCTCCGGGAAGTTGTGACATAACGATCAAAAGAACCTTCTTCCGTTTGGTTTTCCCTTTTCCTGTCTCGTTGTGAGTAAGAGGAATGTGACTAATTAATTTAATTCTGATAGTGGAGCTTGCTGGTGGACGCGGAGCCAGCGTGGCTGGAACACTCCCCATCAGCAACGCTTGGGGGTTGGTTTTGAATTCATTTTTTAATTCAGCCATAAAAGGCGCGGTCTGCCGGCGGGCTCGGGGTGCGCTGGGAAGGGGCCGCTCGGGAGGAGGACGCACCTCAGGAGCTTCCAGCCAACGTGGAAACGGGGACTTGTGAACATTGCAGAAGAACCCCAGAGTGCCGTGGGGGTCCTTGAAGATGCCTGCGCTGTTGTACGCGTTCCAGCACCACCAGAAATTAATTTACCCGGCACAGCTTTGGTAGAGAGGCTCCGTCCTGCACCCGTCTGGATAAAGTCTGGACGTAGAGAGGGCAACTCGCTGGAGACTCTTGTCTTAAAACCTACCTGCCTGTGGTTCAACTATGCTACTGAAGAATAACTGAAGCTATTTACTGTCACTGTGCTGTTGCGTGTGAAGTGTCAGTGAGGAGCAGGGGACCCTGCTGACCTCTCTCGGCACCGGCACGTCGAGGTGGAGAAGGCCGCGGGCCGGGCTGGGGCTGCTCTGTGCACCGTCGCCGTGCTCGTTCCCGGGGGCCCTGCCAAATGCCGCAGGAGATCTGGGGAAAGCGACGTCCGCTGTGGTTTCTGTCTCGCTGTTTGTACGTCTCGTGATGTGGGTCAGGCCTGCAGCAGGGTCCGTACGTCTGCGTATGGTTTTAAAATGCACCGTCGCGCTCGGTGGCGAACGGTGTGGGTGGTGTTGGCTTTAAATAAAGGTGGACAACGAGCTGTGACCGGATGTGAGTGCTCTGTGCTCAACCTTCACCACCCTGAAGGCCACCTTCAGCTTCCCCGGGACAAATCCATGGGCGAGGGGCTCGCAGGCTCTGCTCCATGGTGGTTCGGGGCGGGTCGCGCTGCCTGGCTTTGCGCTCGTTTTATTTCAAATCACGTTGCAGGGACGGTGAATGGTGACAGCAATTGTCCTTCAGCGTCCTGCAGAACCCCCTTGGTGCGGGAGTTCGACTGCAGCAGTCGTGCGAAGGAGCAGGTGAAGTGGGGAGCGCGGTTTAGGCAGCCGAGCGGCCCAGGCAGGAGTAGTTCTGGGTGTGTGACGTTACCCGCGTGTGAGCACAGACCCAGGATCCCCATCCTTGGAGAAGGACACGGGACTTGTCAGCAAGCACAGGCATGGAAGAGGTCATAGAATGGTGGAAGTGTTCTGGTTGGAAGAGACCTTTAAGCTCTTTGAGTCCAACCATTTCCCCAGCACTGCCAGGGCACCACTAACCCCTGGCCCTCAGCACCACATCTCCACGGCTTGGAAACCCCTCCAGGCATGGGGACTCCACCACTGCCCTGCCCAGCCTGGCACAGCCCTTCACAGCCCTTGTGCAGAACAAATTGTTCCTCGTGTCCAACCTCAACCTCCCCTGGTGCAACTTGAGGCCATTTCCTCTTGTCCTGTCACTTGTTCCTTGGGAGAAGAGCCCGACCCCACCTGGCTCCAAGCTCCTGTCAGGGAGTTGTGCAGAGCCAGAAGGTCTCCCCTGAGCCTCCTTTTCTCCAGGCTCAACACCCCCAGGTCCCTCAGCCGCTCCTCACCCGACTTGTGCTCTGGACCCTTCGCTAGCTTCATTGTCCTTCTTTGGAGGTGCTCCCACGCTTGGCCTGTCAGAAGTTTCTGAATGACTTTGGAAAGGGATGTTCTGCAGCACTTGAGCATCCACTTGGCGATCGAGGGACTGATGGCTTTCCATCTGGGAAAGGGTTTTAAGCAACGTGGACGTCCTGGGGAGGAGGTTGGCATTGCCCCTGCGGCCTGGGCCAGGGTGCCCTGCTCGAAAAGAGGGAGCTGAAAGCAGACAAAGCTCGCTTACGTAGCTGGTGTCCAAGAAAAAGAGCATTCCGGAGCCGTGAGCACCTCCCCGTGTGCTGGGAAACTTCTGACTCAGTGCTGGACTGGAGATGTCACCACGGCTCCTTCCTCGGCTCCCAGCCCGGCTCCCTTCTGCTGAACCCACGTTTCCTTGGTTCAGTGATGCTCCTAATTCCGTGGAAACTCCCTGGCCAAGCCTGACCAGGGCAGTGGGAGGGACAACCCGGGGCGGGAGGGCTGCGAGCGAGGGGCTCACTGGCTTGTTCTAACTCGGTGAATGTTCGAGCGGTGCGGGCAAAGCACACACAAAATTGGGGGAAAATCTGGCGAGGGGAAAGGTTTTCACTGAGAAGGGAACCTGAGGTGAAAACGGGGGGAAGAGAGGGGGGAGCGGGGTCGAACACGCCCGCAGCTCCTGCCCCCCGCCTGGGTCTGCACGGCCGGGGTGTGCTGGGCCTGGCAACATCTCGGCAACGTCAGGAGCTTTAGTTCTCTTCATAAGAGATATTTCATGTTCGCGTCCTGAGAAGGGCTCAGGTCCCTGCAGGCAAGTGAGCTGACGGAGGATTGTCCTCTCTGGGGAGTCCCGTCATTAGAAACTTGTCCCATCATTAGAAGCTTGTCCCATCATTAGAAGCTTGTCCCTTCACACAAACCAGCTTCTCCCTGGCCTGATGTCCGCTTGACTGCCTGTAGAAATCGGAGGCCTTTGGAGCAGTTTGAACAGCAGAGTTGTTTGTGGCCAGCAGCTGAGGCTGGCGGGGCCGCGCCACTCCCGTACCTGCCGTGGGTTGCCCGGATGGTGGGACCGAGGTGGGGCCGGCCGCTTCCCTTCCTGGCAGAAGGCTTCCTCCTGCCGCCAGCTCTCCTGGGTGGCTTGAGCAGAAAAACGGTGGATTCTGGCAATTTGGTGGCCAAGAAGCGGTGGTGGGAGCAGGGCCCTGCCTGCAAGGACGGCTGGAACCACTGCCGAGGAGCGGGAGTGGGGCAGGACACGGCAACGGTCAACATGGCGCGGTTCCCAGCACCCCGCTTCCATATATAAAAAAAAAAATCATATTTCCTGGCAGCGTCTCTGCTTAAACATGAGAAATGAGGTGGTCAAAGTGTTGCAAAATCACTCAAGGACGTGCTGGAAGCAGATTCCTTCCCGCCTGTGGAAAGCAGCGCTGCGGGCGACTGCGTGGCCAAGATGCGGTGTGCTGCTAGCAGCCACGTCCGCCTCAGTCTTCATCGCCTGGGCTTGAAGAGCCCAAGATCTCAGCACCGTAGGGACAGGGTGGGAACGGGAGTTACAGAGGTGGCTGGGGCCGTGGGGCTGGATGGTCCCGTGGCTGTGGAACCCCCCTGCACCCCACGTAGGTGGCACCAAGGGCTCTGCCATAGCACTGGGCGAAGCGTGGAGGGGAGTCATGGTGCTCTTTGGTCACCCCGGCGCCTTTTCCTCCTCCCTGGCCTTCGTTGTGTGAAGAGTACAAGGGTTTGGGTTAATGCCAGCACGCAGCGTTTCTGTGTCTGGCTCCAGGTGAGTGGAATCCTAGAACGACAGAATTATTTTGGCTGGCGTTCCCTCAGTGCTGCCAGGGCACCACTAACCCATGTCCCTCAGCACCACATCTCCACGGCTTGGAAACCCCTCCAGGGATGGGGACTCCACCACTGCCCTGCCCAGCCTGGCACAGCCCTTCACAGCCCTTGTGCAGAACAAATTGTTCCTCGTGTCCAACCTCAACCTCCCCTGCTGCAACTTGAGGCCATTGCCTCAACGGAAAGATCCCTCCAGCCTCCCTTAGCTCCTGTGTGGCTTTCCTTGACCTTGGGAAGTGCATTTTCCTCCCCAGAAACCCTCCTTGTGCCTTCTGCTGCCCTGGGTGAAGCAAATTCCTCCTTGCTGCGCCCTGGGGTGACCTGGGGTCTGGTCCTTGCAGCGAGGTCCATCTGGGGAGGTTGGTTTTCACCTGTTCTAGGGTGGGAGAGCTCAAGGGGATGCAGGACAGGGGCTCAGATGTGAATGATGCTTTCGGCCACCAACCCCCGGAAAAAACGAGCAGAGCCAGGTCCTGTGTCAAAGGCATTTATTGCTGTGGGGACTCGCTGCCCTTCTTCACCCAATGGACGGGGACAGGGATGCGCCGCGGCAAGAACCACCTGTGGGCAAAGCAGGATCCGCCCCCCACCCCCTGGTCCCACCAGCTCCAAACCAAGGGCTGCGGCACAGATGGGATCCACCAGCCCGGGCTCAGGGCTGGGTGAGCATGTAGTGCCGCTGCCGCACGCTGACGGTGAAGGGCCGCGGCTTCAGCGCCAGCCCGTGGATGCAGTCCATGGTGAGGTGCTCCGCAGGGTTGGCGTGGAAGGAGCACTGGTGGAGGAGGATGGCGGTGAAGAGGAAGAGCTGGAGCTTGGAGAGCTGGTCTCCGATGCAGCGTCGCTGGCCAGCTGAGAAGATCATGACGCTGCTGGCCCGGTCGCGGTCCAGGCGCTGCTGCGCGTCCAAGAAGCGCGTGGGGTCGAAGCGTTGTGGGTCGGGCCACTTGCTGCAGTCGTGGTTGACCGACCACTGGTTGACAAAGACCACGGTGCCCTTGGGGATGTGGAAGCCCTCGAGCTCCACGTCGTCCGTGGTAGCGTGGGGGATGGTGATGGGCACGAAGCTGCTGTAGCGCAGCGTCTCGTAGATGAAGGCCTCCAGGAGGGGCAGGTGGGGCCGGTCCTCAGCTGTGGGCAACCGAGAGCATCCCACCACCCGGTCCAGCTCGGCCTGGAGGTCCTGCTGAAGCTGCGGGTGCTTCAGCAGCAGCAGGAGGACCCATGAGAGGGCCGTGGACGTGGTGTCCTGCCCCGCCCCAAAGATATCAGTCATGGCACCCTCCACATCCTCGGGCCCCAGCCCCTCGGGAGCCCTGTCGCCATGCTCCACGGCAGCGATCATGACGTCGCTGACGTCGCGGAGGGCGCGTGGGTCGAAGGTCTGACGGTGCTGAGCCACCTTGGCGCGCACGAAGCCGTGCAGCTCCCGGTTGAGGGCCTGGAAGTCGCGGAAGACGCGGCGCACGGGGTTGGGGAAGCGCAGGAGCCAGGGCAGCACGTCCACCACGCTGCCAGCCCCCACTGTCTGCCCGAAGCGGTCGTTGCGGCCCAGCAGCGCCGTGAACTCGCTGTCGGCGTGGCCGTAGCGGCGGCCAAAGCAGAGGGCACAGAGCACGTTGGCGTTGGCCACCACCAAGAGCGGGGAGGGCTCAAAGTAGGCGCCACCACGGCTGTGCCGCAGGAAGAGCCGGACGAGCTCCTGGGCCTCGGCCACCACGTGCGGCTCCACCGTGGCTGCCGTCGAGCGGGCGCGCAGCGCGGCGTGGGCCA
>VZZY01019079.1:575080-615599 GCA_013400335.1 Eurystomus gularis | reverse complement strand
GGTGTGGAAAAGGGGGGTGTGGAAAAGGGAGGGTGTGCTGGGATTGCTGCCTGGCTGCGAGCTCCGCTGTGGAAATGTGGAGAGGTGATTGCAGCCAAAAGTTACCGCGGGTGGGGAGGATTTGTATAATAACCGATTTCCCCTCAAAATAGAGCTGCCGCCCCCCCAGTCCTGCCGGGCAGCAGAGTGGGCAATGCTCAGGGTCCCCTCTCGCCCCCCAACACCCCCCCCGGTGGTTTTCGGGAGCCTGGCCCCTCGCTGCGGCGTTTGGGTGGAATCCGGGCTCCAGGCGAGTTGTTGGGAATCTGGGGCTGGATATGGACTGATCCTGCCCGGCCCTTGGTCCTGAGCAGCGCCTGGGCCGGGGTGTCAGAGGTGAGGGTGTCAGCGGGTACTGGGTGGGATGTGGGGATGCAGGGACATGGGTGTGAGGGGATGCAGGGACACGAGGAGGTGAGGATGCAGAGCTGCAGGACACAGGGATGTGGGGATGCAGAGCTGCAGGACACAGGGATGTGGGGATGCAGAGCTGCGGGGATGTGCGGGTGCGATTCTTGTTGGCAGCGTTACTGGGCAGCCCCGAATCGCCCAGTCCCCTTTTCCGCTGGCACCGCCGGTGCCCCGTCCCAATCCGTGCTGCTGCAGGGCCTGGGAAGGGACCACGAGGGTCAGTTTTAGCGGGAGAGGCGGCATGTCTCACACGTGCCCCGTGGCATGTGCCGCTCAGAGACGTCCCCTGGGCTGCTGAAGAAGATCCTGCTGAGCCAAACGGGAATAAACGCGGTGCCGCTGGGATCTCTGTGCTGGGACACGGCGCATCCCTGCCCCGCCACCAGCAGCGGCTCTGGCCTCGGCTGGGTGGGCAGCAGCCGTCCCTGGCACCGGCCCTCCTTGCAGCTGCTCCGGGCACACAGGATGGAGCAGAGCTGGTTGCCAGCGATGTCCCCAAAAGAAAAAAACGGACTTCTTCTAAAGAAAGGGATGTTGGCATTGGTGGGATTTAAAAAAAAAAAAGAGAAAGCTCTTGTATGCGGTGAAGTGGCCACAGCATTTGGGTGGTCACCTGGGGTCGGGCTCGCTGAGCGTTCGTGGGGCTGCCGAGGAGCTTTCCCGGGTTTGATGCCAACGGGGATTCCCGGCAGGTGCCGGAGCAGTGGGAGCCCCCCCGGCCCACACGCGGTTTAGCTGGAGCGTGGCCGCGGGTGTGTAACGCGGGATTAGGTGCTTGTGTTCCTGGAGGAGCCGCGGAGCCCGAAACCTGCACCCTGAGGTGGCTGGAGAGTAACAAAGTGTGTCTGGCCTGCCGAGCAAAGCCGGCAGGTGATGCCCGGCTCTTCCCATAGGATTCTTCGTGGCACTGGGATTGTGCAGCAGCACGTTTGTCATTCCAAGAGGGATTTTTTATTTTTTTTTTTGTAACAACTGCTGCATTTTCCTGTGAAAAACCGGGATTTCTGTAGGTTGCTCAGGGAGAGCTCGGTGCTGGGGAATGGACCTTTTCCTGGAGGATCCCAGGGGAGCAGCAGCACAAAAAAAAAAAAAAATCAGCTCCCAGGAACACGTAACTCAAGTGTATCAGAGTCGAGGCGAGGTTCATGGCAGAGATGGTGTGGTACAGAGCATTCCTGGTATGGAGCATTCCTGGTATGGAGCATCCCTGGTATGGAGCATCCCTGGTACGGAGCATTCCTGGTGTGGAGCATCCCGGTACAGAGCAGCCTGGCACAGAGCATCCCAGCATGGAACATTCCTGGTACAGAGCATCCCTGGTGCGGAGCATCCCTGGCATGGACAGTACATCCCTGGTACTGAGCATCCTGAGTGCTGGTGCTGGGATGGAGCGGGGAGCGGAGCGTTGCTCCCTCATTCCCTCGGGATGGAGCGGGGAGCAGAGCGTTGCTCCCTCATTCCCTCGGGATGGAGCGGGGAGCAGAGCGTTGCTCCCTCATTCCCTCGGGATGGAGCGGGGAGCAGAGCGTTGCTCCCTCATTCCCTCGGGATGGAGCGGGGAGCAGAGCGTTGCTCCCTCATTCCCTCGGGATGGAGCGGGGAGCAGAGCGTTGCTCCCTCATTCCCTCGGGATGGAGCGGGGAGCAGAGCGTTGCTCCCTCATTCCCTCGGGATGGAGCGGGGAGCAGAGCGTTGCTCCCTCATTCCCTCGGGATGGAGCGGGGAGCAGAGCGTTGCTCCCTCATTCCCTCGGGATGGAGCGGGGAGCAGAGCGTTGCTCCCTCATTCCCTCGGGATGGAGCGGGGAGCAGAGCGTTGCTCCCTCATTCCCTCGGGATGGAGCGGGGAGCAGAGCGTTGCTCCCTCATTCCCTCGGGATGGAGCGGGGAGCAGAGCGTTGCTCCCTCATTCCCTCGGGATGGAGCGGGGAGCAGAGCGTTGCTCCCTCATTCCCTCGGGATGGAGCGGGGAGCAGAGCGTTGCTCCCTCATTCCCTCGGGATGGAGCGGGGAGCAGAGCGTTGCCCCCTCATTCCCTTAGGATGGAGTGGGGAGCGAAGCGTTGCTCCCTCATTCCCTCGGGATAGAGCAGGGAGTGGAGCGTTGGCCCCTCATTCCCTCAGGATGGAGCGGGGAGCGGAGCGTTGCCCCCTCCTTCCCTCCAGCCCCGAGCTTGCCGGCTCAGCCGTGGAGCTGACGTGTTTTTACACGCTGTAACGTTACAGCCGTGCCCACCCCCGTTAGCAAGTCTCACTTTTAGGGAATTAAACTTCATGGCACGTGAGGTTTCTGCTGGGCTGGGGGATCCCAGCGAGGACGAAACCTTCCCAGGGAGAAAAACATCATTTATTTCCTCCTGGCTAGATGCGTGCGAAGCAATAATGCGCAATTAGCTTAAGCTGCAATTTTGAGGCTTCTCTTCACACGAAACGTTGTTTTCCAGCCTGCGCCGTCGCACGAGGTCAGCCCATAATTCCCGCTGGTGTTGCCTTTAGTTTAAAGCTCTGCACTCTGTGTTTTAAATGGTGCCCACGCTTCGGGGAGGTTCCTCAGCAGCTCTGGGGAGGGCCGAGGGGTCCTGGGGCTGCCAGGGCTTCGCTTCGAGGGTGTTTCGGTCCCAGCAAAGCAGCAAATCCCCTTGGCTTGGGTGAAAGAAAATGAATTCTGCAGGAATTGGGTGAAATGGGAAATTTTCTTGGCCATTTCTCAGCCCGAAACCTCGTGTGGTGAAATCATTCATGGCTGCCACCTGGCTCATCGTCTCCAGCCAGCAACAGAAACAGGGATCTGGGGGCTCTTGTCCAAGTTAGGGCTTGTCCAGTTCTGTGTCTCCCACTGTACTGGAAAAACTTCCGTTTTGTCACATATTTATATATTTCTGTATCTGTATTTTAACGTATTTCTATCAGGTGCTCATTTGTGATCTCCATACTGGGGTGTATTGATACGGAGCTGCAGCCCCGGCGCAGACGGGCTCGGCACACGCTGCGCTCTGGTGATGGAGGTGGCATTGCCATCGGGGGTTGTGTTCGACACTGCTTTTGTAGCTATCCCATTTTATCATTATTGTCTTCATTAAAGCTGTTTTAGTTTTCTAATCCAGAAGCCTCTCTCTCATTCCCGTTCTCTCCCAGTTGGGAGGGGGCCGTGAGCCTTTCTCCCTTCTCCTCCTTCTCCTCCTCTGTCTGGGGGACAGAGGGGTTAACGGAGAGCATCTGTGGTGGGGCTGGACTGACCCTCGGCCTCGGCCCACCTAAAGCCAGGCTGTGAGAGGGAGCAGCGTCCCTTCTTCTCCTCCACTGGCCAAAGTGGGGCTGGGGAGCGAGGCTCTAGCCTGCGAGTGGGCAGCAGAGTTGAAAAGCCCCTAAAAGAGGAGGTGCCAAGGTGGANCTTCTTCTCCTCCACTGGCCAAAGAGGAGGTGCCAAGGTGGGCATTGCCCGGGGGGAGCACGGCACCCCCAGACCCCAGCGATGGGGGACATCCCTCCTTCTTTGGGCGGGAAAACATTCCAGAGGAGTCAGGTTTGGGAGCAGAGACCAGCCCTGAGAGGGGAAGCTGCCTGAGGTCTGGCTTAAATCCCCCCACCCCTACAGCTTTACACGGAGGTGTAGGCAGTGGGGGGTGTCTGTCACATCCGTGCACAGACATGATTTCTACCTACCTCACCAGCAGCGCCGGCAGCGTTTGCACACAGAGCCGTGCAGGCTGTGGAGCAGCCACCGGCAAAGTCCCAGCCCAGGTTCAGGAGCTGGGATCAGGGACACATGGATCAGGATCAAAGGCACAAGAGGGTCCGGGAAGCGAAGAAGGCCCCCAAGGGACGCGAAGGGCAGCAGAAGGATTGGTGAGAAGAAAAACGGGCCAAAAAGCCTAAAACAGGGTCAAGATCCCTCAGCTTTATGCTGAACACGGTAGATGGGCTGGAATCCCTCGCTGGTCGGTTTGGGGTCCCCTGTCCCAGCCGCTCGTCCCCACAGGCCGTTCCCTTTCTGCACCCCCGAGGTGGGACCCGCGGCCGCAGAGCCCGTGGGCTGCGCACCAGCCCTGGGGGAGACGGCAAACACCCAGCGCTGGCACCACACGAGCGTGCGGTGGGCTTCAGAAGGTGCAGCCAGTCGGGCCAGACTGAGCTGGAAAGGGAATTAATCACCGAACAGACTCGGTCGGGGTCTAACTCACACCAGGACCCCCCCCACCTTTAGGTGCCTGGTGACGCCCTTGGTGCCAGGCACCCCCGAGGTTCTCCCATGACCTCAAGAACTCAGCCGTGGAGGTTTTGCCGTGGTCCCCATGCTACGGGGATGCTGGGGGGGGGGGGAACACGCTGGAGGCAATGCCGGCTGAGGGCAGATTCCTGCTGCCAGCACCGAGCTTTGGCTGGAGGACAAGGTAAATAGAAAAACAAATAGAGGAGACAGTCAGAAAATCGACCAAAGGAAACAAACCCAAGCCCCAAGCAGACCCAGCCCCTGGGCTGGTGGCCATCTGCGAACCCTGCCCAGAAAAGTGACCGCACGGGAATTAAATGTCTAAAAAACTAGAGCTCGGGGTGGGGGGAGAGGGGTTCTTCTGTAAATGAAAACCACACTTGGGAAAATAAATCCATTGTAACATCTCATTTCCTCTCCTCGACGGGCTCCCTGGGATCTGCGCTGGCTCCGGAGGGGACTTGTCACCTGGCACCGTCACAAGGAGCCCGCTGGTGTCCGAGCACAACGCTGAATAACAGGAAAACGCGGAATTCCGCAGCGGAGCCTCCCCGGGGGGCTGGGGAGCAGCCCGGACACAGCCCCTCGCTGCCGCCTCCTTCAACTCTGATTATTATTATTATTTTTCAAGGGTGGAGGGAACCAAAACAGAAGAATTGGCTTCAACCACTTTTTTTTGCTTTGGGGGGGGGTCTCTCTGGCCTCCTCCCTGACCTCTGGCTGGGCTGGATTGCTCCGTCCCTGGGTTACTGGCGCTTGTTCCTTCCCCAGAACGCCGGAGCAGCAGGGAACGCGCCCCTGCCCACGCCTGGGCTTTCCTGGTGGTCTCTACATTTATTTCAAGATAAATAGCACGTTCCTTGCGAGCGGCCCGCTCGGGGAGGGGGGTTGGAACGAGATGATCTTCGAGGTCCCTCCCAACCCAAACCAGTCTGTGATTCTGATTCTCCTCCCAGGCTGGAGGTTGTACCAGGCACATCAGGAGCCTTGTCTGGCTGACACCACAACCTCTGCTATCGCTGGGGAAACTGAGGCACCGAACCAACATGAACCATGTGCAGAGACCTGTTTTCAGTCCGGGTTGTGACCTTTAATGAAGAGGTCTCCTCACAATCAAGAGCAGGGCCCAGGGAAGCGCTGCTGCCAGTGGCGGGTTTGCACAGCCAAGAGGAGGGAGCAGCGGAGCCTCGGGCACCACCACGGCTGCGCCCGGGACAGCCAAGGCCAGGCTTCTAGAGGTGGGGACTTTGGGAAGCGTCCCTGACCACACATGGCCAGCTCTGCCCACAGACACGTAGTTAGGAAGGCTTCTAGGACAAGAGGAAACGGCCTCAAGTTGTGCCAGGGGAGGTTGAGGTTGGCCATGAGGAACAGTTTCTTGCTGTGAAGGGCTGTGAAGGGCTGTGCCAGGCTGGGCAGGGCAGTGGTGGAGTCCCCATCCCTGGAGGGGTTTCCAAGCCGTGGAGATGTGGTGCTGAGGGCCAGGGGTTAGTGGTGCCCTGGCAGCACTGAGGGAACGCTTGGACTCGATCTTCAAGGTCTCTCCCCAGCCCCACATGCTGATTCTAAACACCCGACCAGCTCCACTCCCACCGCTGAGTTCAGCCCCGGTTCCACCCCTCAGCTCCCATTTTTCGCACAGGCACCGCAGCCCCTCGAGTGTCCTCTTCGTTATGTCCCAGGAAAATTGCTCCAGGGAAAGGAAGGAGGAAAACACTTTTGGCTGCCAAGCACCACGTGATCTTAATCTGTTTAATCAAGCGTTTAATCACAATAGCATAGCTTAGATCATGTATAGGATATAAAACAACCTTTTTAACCTCAGAAACTCTAGAGGGACAGCTCCCGGGCTCGCAGAGCACCCCTCCAAGGGAGGAGATGATGCATTTTCTTAGTGTTAAGAGAAAAAAAAATTCAGACTGAGATTTGTTAAGTTTTGCATCTTCTTCCTCCCGCAAAGAAAAACCGCCCTGCTCTGAATTAACGCCCGGCTGCATCCCAGAAACCTGTGATGTCGTCAACACTTTCATGGTCCTTTTTATTGAGAGCAGATTTCCAAGAATTAATGAAACAAAAAAAAAAAGGAATTGAAGTGTAAATGAACAGTTCCCAACCTGCAGGACATGGCAGCATCCAAACCAAAACAGACACAGGGGACGTGGACGGCGATGACCATCCTCAGTCCCAGTGAGGTCCCACGAGCCTTCCTGCAGAACACAGTTCTGCTTTATTTGGTAATTAAAGCAATCCAGGAAATATTTAAGTCGCCGCTTTTCTCATCTGACAAACCCACCAACGCTGCTTCCAGGTCACCAAGTTACGAACCACGGCCACGTACGCTCAGGTGTCACCGTGCTACATCCACCCGCGGGATCCAGCTGGAGCAAGAGCCGCGGGGAAGGTGCAAAGGTTTTGGTCCTCTGGAAAGATTCTCAAGAAACCCCGTTAATCTAACAAGTGATGAGAGCCCGAGGGGGTGGATCTCTCCCAGGCAACGCCTCCAGATGTGTCTCAAAGTGTCTTCAGCTGATGGACTTCCCTGAAAAACAAGATTCCTCTGCCAGCAGCTGCGTTGGGAAAGCACCGGTGAAGTGCCACCACGAAAGGAGCCGTTTACGGACACTGCGTCTTGGGTTGGACAGGAAAGGAGACAGAGGCTTCAGTCTTTAGCATCTCCCACTCCATCAGCACTGATGGCGAACATTGCTTCGGCCTCAGGAAGACACGGGGAGTCGTAAATTTTACATATTCTGGTTTCTCCTCGGCCCTTCCGCAGATACAGCCTAAGAGGGAGAAGGAAACAGAACCGGTAAAGGCGCGCAGTCCGCTTCCAGTCCGCGATCCCGGCCATCGGAACGCCGTCAGTCCGCGGGCACAGCTCACCCCGGGGCTGCGACAGCTCCCCAAAACACTGATTTTTCTGCAGGAAAAGGAGGCTCAGAGCAGCACTCGTGTTGAGAACCAGGCTGGACCCGCCCCGGACAGACGACGTGGAAGCCCAGGATGTAAAGGCGCCTCCCACAAGCCCTCCCCTCACCTCGTGGTGGACGCGTGGGCTATGATGTTTCCTCCGATGGGTTTTTTGGGATCTGCAGCGAACATGGCTGCTCCGTCCACCTGCGCTACCACTTGGTTAGTGATCACAACCGCCACGCCAAACTGGAAGGAGACAGATCAGAACCGATTTATCTTCCACAATTTGAACAAAGGAAAAAAAAATAATTAAAAAAAGAGCAAGTAAGAGAGACGCGGGCACCTCTGCTGCCCTCAACCACTCCAGCACGCCTCCCAGAATGATGCCTTCCAGAGGAGGCCACAACGAAGATCTGAGGGTGGAAGCCCTCTGCTGGGAGGCCAGGCTGGGAGAGTTGGGCTTGTTCAGCCTGGAGAGGAGAAGGCTCCAGGGAGACCTTCTGGTGGCCTTGCAGGACTTCAAGGGGCCTGTCAGAAAGATGGGGACAGACTTTTGAGCAGGGCCTGTTGGGTCAGGACAAGGGGAGATGGGCTTAAACTAGAAGAGGGAGAGATGCTGAGGGGGGTGAGAGCCTGGCGCAGGTTGCCCAGAGAGGTGGTGGCTGCCCCATCCCTGGCACCATTGCAGGTGAGGTTGGCCGGGGCTCTGAGCAACCTGCTCTAGTTGCAGATGTCCCTGCTCCCTGCAGGGGGGTTGGATGAAACGACCTTGAAAGGTCCCTTCCCACCCAACCCCGTCTGTGATTCAAAACAGCAGCAGACGTGAGCGGGCAGAAAGCCTCCTGTACAAACCTGCTTTACAAGCGAAAGCAACCGCCCACCACCCCTCTAGAGAACCAAGCCAAGCCCAAGGCTCACCTCATCCGCGAGTCGAAGGAGCATACGCAGGAACCTGGCCAGATGCATCTGCCGGGCTGCCAGCTCGCCTCTCCCCGAGTAATCTGTCCGGTAAAGGGCTGTGGCACTGTCCACTATCAGCAGCGCGTACCTGCGGAAGGGCAAGTACAAGGTTCTCGTCAACATTTCGAGGCACGAGCAATGTCTCCAGTGGAGTGTGACAGTGCCCGGCCCACCGTCAGGCTGCAGACGTGGGGGTGATGAGCTCCTCTCAACCTGCCACCCAGCAGAATTATTAACAACGCTGACTTGACCTGGAGTGTCCCGATGACTAACTGCACAATAAAACCCAGATTTAGCATAGAATGTTCTGACACCAGAGGTATTCTGGGGACAGGCTCCTACACACCTCGCTCCATCACCTCCTTCCCTCTCAAGAGAGGTCTCCGTTTCAAACCAAGGCTGCCTGCACAGGTTTCCTCGGTGCTCGGCACGCTCTGAACCAACGCTGTTTCTGAGAGCAATTACGAACCGATCTCTACAAGTGTTCCTCAGGCTGGTGCTTGTTCGTTGTCACGTCACACGGGTTGTCACAGCTCAAGCCAGTCGCTGTCACCCAGCGTTTCACTTCACTGGCAGCTGCCGTTATCTGGATATGCCCAAGCGAGTAACAAAACCTGATCTAACGGAGCCAAGCACTGGAGAAAGCAAGTCTAGTGCAAACCAGCTAACTCCTGAAGCAAGCAGGGGCTTGGACACTTCACAGCCCTGCAGCCCACGCTCCTCTCGCATCACCCACGAGTAGCTTTATCGACGACGAAGTGCTGGCACAAAACTCGCACCCGTTTACGCCAGCCCAATTACCGTGACTCGGCCATCATAGCAGATGCCTGATAGAGGAGCTGGGTCTGATGGTCCGTGTTAAAGCCTCGAGCGTACGCCACGTTATCGAGGACGTCGCTGCCAGACAAGCCATACCTGGAGAAATCGGGGGAAAAGGCAAAAATCTTGAAGCGACAGCTTCAGCAGTAGGAGTTATCTACGGGGTTTACCTCAGGATCAGAATTTTAAAAAGCAGCTTTTCTGCTCAAGCTGACAATTTCAGCAGTTGATAAGCACCACAAGACAAATAAATGCTTTGACCCATGTTTGCTGCATACGCACCTTGGTACTTAATTGAAATAATGATCTGGTACTTAATCCCCCATGATCATTATTCCAATTAAGCCCCACAGAAGCAGTTTTAATTTTGAGGAAGTCTAAAGAATCGCAGGAACAAAGGTGGCTCCTTTTCCTGATGTACAGAACCAGCACTTCAGGCTCTCAATCTAACCAGAACCTGTGTAGACAGCAGAATTTGTTTGGGTAACTAACTTTTACTTTCCAAAAGACAGGTCAGAACGTTCTGAGATAGAGGCAGGAGACAAGGAAACAGCTTTTCCAGCTGGTCAGTGGATGCCCTCGGATTTCCCAACAAAAATTTTCCAGCCGCTGTTGCCGTAACGTTTTTACCAAAGAATCCTTGTTTCAAGGTAACGGTATCGGCAGAAGTGAAGAAAAATCTTCGAGTGTATTTCACCGACAGTAAAACTGAAGTTGAAAGAGTCACTTGTAAGAAGCAAAGACCTCCCGTTCCAGGGGACAAGGACGTTGGCTGCTGACAGTTCCTACTGGCCCACGAAGTTAAGGGGGACAGGCTGATTTACACAGGGATCCTAATTAAAAACGGTGCTATGAAGCAACGTTTCCCAGCCCTGAGCTAACGGCAGTTTACCTCCAGCCCCAGGTACAGACCTTTCAGCCACCGCCAGGAGCCGTTCGGGACGGAAGGTCCCTTCCGTGTCGATGTACATCGCTTTTCCTTCCCCCCCGCCGCGGTCAATGGGAAGCTACGGGAACAGCAAATGAGGGAACATGAGATAAAGCAGCAGTAAACGACCCTGTTATTGCCTTATGCCCTCAACTGATACCACACAGTAAGTAACACATCGCGCTGTCGTGACTAAAGTTACATTTATCTGGGAAAAGCAAGAAGAAAGATTCCTTTCTCCACCTCTGATCCCGACGTCAGAGGACAGGTGCTTAACTGAGAGCTGGTGAGTTCAGGTGTGCAAGGTGTTAACTGAGTGATCCGATTAACCCCAAAGCCTCAGCCTCCAGAAAGCAATAAACACTATTACTTGTTTAAATCCCTCCAAACCGATCTACTGTTTGACAGCAAGGGCCAGCTGACGGCTTGGATGGTGAAGTAGGATCAGGAGGCGTACGGAACAAAAAGCAGCTACTCAGAGAAACTCACTGAACCCAGCACAGTCTCTTCTCTCTTTTCAGTGCTCCTGGTGACAAGAAAGGTTCTCTGCAGTGCAGAGCACCTGCAGAGAGAGCGAAGGCCCCTCTGCATTTAAGGCCTGGAGTTACACTACAAGGCCAACGTGTTACACTCCCTTGTGAGAATACTGAGAAGGAAAAAAAATAACCTATAGAAGAGGCAAAAACCATCACAAACTTAATTCCTGCCCAAGTAATCCCAGCAGGCAGGTCAAGCACAGAACAGAAGATCCCAGAAAGCCACGGGTCCAGTCAAGGGTGCTGCAAACACCCACGTTCTTTCCAGCTGTTGACACACATCGCACTTGCATTGGGGGAGAAAAGCGGGGATCAGCAAACATCCAAAAGCTGGGTTGTTTGACACCTGATTTGAGCAAAGCAGACACTCACCTGGCAGGTTACCGCCAGGGTGTGACACAGCTGGGTCTTCCCAGTTCGGAACTCCCCGAATAACTCTGTTATGGACCCTGTTTCTATTCCTCCTGAAGGGAAAACAATAATAAATTAATTGAAAAAAGGTCACCCGCTCCAAACAAAGAGCACGTGCATGAAGATTCGCATTTACAGAGACGCAGTTAACCGCTTACTTTCATCAAAAGCTTCAAAATTCTAATTGGACAAACCGGTTTCCACACTGAGGGTTGTTCCTGCTGCAGGTGAGAAGTTCAGGGAAGCGCATTTTTAAAGATGCTGAAAAGACTTGTTTTGATTTTTTGATTACTAGTAGGAGTGGGGAGAAGATGAGACCTGGGTTTGTTTTCTTGAAACAGGTCACAGACTAGAACAACCCAGGAACATCTCAAATTAACAGCTCTGGGTGCTGCATCTTGAGCATAAGGTTTTAAAACCATTTCTGCAGCTTTTAAAAGAACATGAATTGTGGCACAAGCGAGCCGTACTTGAGGAGGTTTTTCATTCGGCCAGAACTTGAGTGTCTTCTGTGGTTTTGGGCAAGCATCATGTTCACAGAACAACAACAAAGCAGCAGATAATGACGGCTAATCAATAACGAGAAATAAAATTATTACCCTGAAGAAGTTTATCAAGTTCTTTGGAGCCGGTGGTGATCTGGATGATCTCCGACCTTCGCTGGTGGAACTCCGTTGCTGTGGTGAACCCCATCGGAACCAGCTTAGCTGCTTCAGCCTGGAGAAGACCAACCTAAGCAGTGCCAGGAGAGCTCATCCCGTTCGTTTACCCCCTCTAGTAATTAACACGGTAATTGTCTGTTGTGAAATGGAGAAGTGCCTACATAATTTGATGCAGACATTTTATTTCATGGACCACACTTTGCCCCTTTTAAAGCCAATTTACGGCACAGGCAGCCACCAAGTCCTGAGACCGGGAGTCCCACAACCTAATTACAGCCTGTATGAAAAAGTACTTTCTTTGCTTTAGGCTTATCATGAGAAAAATTGAGCTAGAAACAACACACAGGCACATTCCCATCTTGGGCATATTCTCCACACCTTCTAGAGACCTTTCTGATAGTCCCTCCTTCGTCACTTCTTGAAGCTGGTCCTGATGCTTTTGTCTGCTCTCATCAAGAGCCACATCACGCCTCTAATCATCTTTACTGCCTTCTCAGTAAGTCGTTAACAGAGACCTTCCAAAATCACCAGAACACTTCAAGCTGGTAGAAATAAAACCCCACGAACACCTTGGGTTAAAGCTCTTCCGTAACATCCTTACCAAGATTTTGTCAGCTTTGGCTTCACTGATGCCTTTAATATTTAGTAGCTCCTTCTTCGGTGCATAAGCAACTGCTTCAACTGTGTGAAATCCAGCTTCTTCTAATTTCTTCACATCGTTTGCGTTTATACCACATTGCTGAAAGGAAGGGGTGGAAAAAGGACACACTGAGACACAAACACCTCGAACTTCCACTGAATACCTTCAACTGGCGTCAGATTTTAGACCAAACTCTGCTGTTACAGGTCAGCACATTGAATATTCCCCTCCTTATTCACTTCAACACAAAGAACTACAAGAAATAAAACCCATTTACAAATGTAATGTTGGCACAAGTTATAAATTATATAGATGGCATAGAAAAGACAGAAGGTCTCAGAGGTGACCAGTACCTGTCAGGAACGGGTACACAGCAAGGGAACAGAATATAAACCGTCACTGTCCATAGCTCGGGGGTTTTGCTTTGGTAGGTTTTTTTTTTGACGGAAGACAACTAAGAATTGAGCAACACAGTTTTCAGACACAACAACTGGTGTTCAAGGAAAGGGAGCAGCACGTTTCCTGGAAGCTCAGGTATCTCCTTACCCACCTCTAGCCGAGATATGAGCTGTGGTCCAAAGCTCTCCTCCTCTGCCGAGGTGTCTGCGTTGGCTTCGAGCGGCATCTGCATCGCCATCGCACTGGGCGCTGCCCGCGGCCCCGCTGGAAGAGAGCCACGGAACCGTGGCACAACACACCCCGCTCAGACGGGGCACACGTGCAACGCCTTTCAAAAATATCTTAACAGCTCATCCAAAGCGGTACGTGGCGGTTTTCTCCCCTCAGACCTCCCAGCTCCCGCTATCTGAGTGCTTTTGTGTGCTTTGCTATGGAGTGCGAAGGATTACAAACAAAAAAAAACCCCAGCAACTCCTCTGTTCCCTGGTAAGGAATAATAAGAGGCTCGATAGTGAGCTCCACGGTACTTAGGAGTATAATAAAACAACTTCTTGCTAAAATGAGACGCTGTAATAGCAAATTAATGTTACGCGGTCACATTAAATGAGGTATTACTTGAAGCCAGCACTTGTTGTGAGGGCAAAGTGAGAACATCCAATGCCACCAGTACCTTGTAGAGCTTGAAAGGGGCTTTAGATTCTTCTCCTGGACCCTGCTCAGGCTGCAGCACATCTGCCACCTTCCAGAGGAGCACCAAGGGAGGCACCAGCGGCCAGGAGAAACTGAGGAAAAGAAGGAAATTCACCCACTTTTTAGAAGCAAGGGCCCTCAGGTGACTTCAGAGAGGGGCTTGGCAGGAGCCGGGCACCACCAGCGCTCAGGGCGTCCCCCTGGATGGATCAGTCCTAGAATCATGATGGCTGGAAAGGACCACCAGGATCATCGAGTCCAACCTTCACCCCAACACCTCTCCAGCCACTAGAGCATCGCCTCAAGTGCCGCATCCCCTCGTTTGTTAAACCCCTCCAGGGATGGTGACTCCTCCATCTCCCTGGGCAGCCTGTTCCAGGGCCCAACCAACTCTCTCAGTCAAGAATTTCTTCCCCATCTCTAACCTAAACCTCCCCTGACGCAACTTGAGGCCATTTCCTCTCGTTCTATCACGAGTAATTTGGGAGAAGAGCCCAACACCAGCCTCGGGCCCAGCGGTGCCGATGACGCCATCAATGACACTATCAGAGGCAGGCTGCTTAGCCCCGTATCTTCCACCGAAGCCAAAGGCAGCAGAGCTCCCCCCGGCCTTTACCGACGCCCCTCGTTCCATCCCACACCCGCTCCCCCCTCACGCCAGCCCCGGCTGAGGCCCCTCAGGCCGCCCGCGGCCCCCTGGCCNNCACCGCCTCACGTGACAGCCCGCGCGCGCGCAGAGCCCCGCCCCGCCCCGCGCGGGAGGCGGTGTCGGCGGCGTCTTAAAGGGGCCGCGCTCCCCTTTTTACCGGCCCGGGAACGCTGCCGGTTCACAGCGGCGTGAACCGGGGGAAGCTGCTCCTGGAGGCCAAGCGGAGGGCCCCGCGGCGGGCCGGGCGGCCTTGGGCTGTTCATTTTTGGTTTTTTTTTTTTCCTATTTATCTCCTTTTTTTTGTTCTTTTTTTGTTTGTTTTTGGTGGTTTTTTGGTTTTTTTTTCAAATAAACCTGTCTTTTAACCGTGCAGCCGTTGGCAAGGCCGGATACATTCGGAGCAACGAGCCCCCAGCCTGCCTCCCAGCACCCGAGAGGGAAAAGCTGGAGCTGCAGATGGGTCTGGGTGGAAGCCCCTTCCCGTTCTACATTTCATGGAGTCACAGGCGGGTCTGGGTGGGATGGAGCCTTCCAAGGTCATCTGGTCCAACCCCCCTGCAGGGAGGGGGGCAGCCACCACCTCTCTGGGCAGCCTGGGCCAGGCTCTCACCACCCTCAGCGTCCAAAACTTCTCCCTTCTCTCCAGTCTAAATCTCCCTCTTTGTTTCAAACCCCTTGTCCTGTCCCAACAGGCCCTGCTCAAAAGTCTCTCCCCACCTTTCTGACAGGCCCCTTGAAGTCCTGCAAGGCCACCAGAAGGTCTCCCTGGAGCCTTGTCTTCTCCAGGCTGACCAAGCCCAGCTCTCTCAGCCTGGCCTCCCAGCAGAGGGCTTCCAGCCCTCTGGCTGGATGCTTCCAGCCGTCTCCATGGCCTCCTCTGACCCCGCTCCACCAGGTCCGTGTCTCTCCTGTGCTGAGAATTACCAGCACGAATCTTGTGCTTTAATTAATCTCACTCTGACAAGCTGAGGACAGCCCTTTGCCCCACTGGACAAGGGCAGGAGCTTCTGCTCCTCAGCGTGTACAATGACGTTTTCCATTCGTTTTTAAAGAGGAAAGTCAGGGGTAGGAGCCAGGGATGGACCCTGCTTGGCCCAAAGAGAGACCAGCCCAGGCAGAGATTGCGGGAAGAAGGATGTTTGTCCTCTCACACCATTTTTCAGCAGTCAAAGCAGTCTCTGCATTTTTTCCCCTGCATTTCCATAAAATTAAATTAGCTACAGAAAAATCCCAGCTGAGCAGTGAAAGCTCTTCCCGTATAGAACACGTCCAAAGACCGAAAGCAGCTGATAGGCAGGAATTTCACAGCCACGTTCCCCGAGGCCTGGAAGCTGGGTGATCCTGGGGACACCTCCCTGCAGGGAGGAAGATTTTCTTGCAGCCTTTGCACCCTGGTCACCCTTGGAGGCGAAACCTGGGGGGAGATGGGGCTGGGGGCGGCAGGTGAGGGCAACGCGCTTGGCATCGCTTGAGCTGAGCAAGGCTTACACGGCTGCTCCTGCCCCAGCTTTGGTGTGACAAGAAGGAGTTAATATAAAGCGAACGTAAGAGTTAATATAAATTAAATCTAAACCTGGAACTGTCGGATTTCTGCCTCATCCTCCTCCTCCTGCAAGCACACGGAGGTGCTGTTTCATCTGCTGCTTTGATTCAATATAATAAACTCTACCAAAAACTCTTTGGTGTTCACAGTCACCGCTTGTTCAGCTTGGAAACGTGCTGGAAGAAATCGAAACCAGCCAGAAAAGCCCGGGATGGCTCCTGCTGGGGAAGTGCTGCTGCAGCTCCCTCCACTGGCTAACCACACCCATAGAACGAGCTTAGGAAATCTCAGTAATTCCAGGTATAATACCCATTTGCACTAATTTCCCTAATTAAAAGGATTCTTCTGCAAAAGCCAGGCCGGAGGAAGCTAACACTTGGAAACACAAGAAAACAAACAAACAAAAGTTGCTATTCTGAAAAGTTCTCCCAAAGAGCCAACAAAGTTATGCCCAAAGGGCCAACAAAGTTATCTCAATAACAGGCAAATTTTCGTCACAAGTTGAATGGGAGGAGCCAATAATCAACAACTTGAAGAAGGAAGAGCAATGATTCAAGTTTAATGAACTTCCACCTTGCAAATAGAAGGAAAAAATTTATAAAAAGACACAAACATATAAACGCACACGCAACAACATTTTTAAACTCAGCATATTTTACAGAGATACAAAAACGTGCATCTGCCTAGAGCCGGCCACCTGAGACACGGTGGGAGCTTCTACACGATGAACTCGGCCAGGGTTAGGTCAGTTCCAACAGCTCAACCTACAGAATATACACGAGCAGGTCAGGCCCGACCCAGCCCACACCAACGAGGTTACGGAGACTGCCCGACTTCCGAGAGCTTGGCCTCTCTACAACCCTAACACATCAAAACTGGGAGAACGCACCAGAACCAAGAGACAGGTTGTACAGGGTGGAGACCCGGGATGTCAGAATGACCTTCTGGAGAGGAGCACACGGATGGAGCCGGATGGCTTTGAGTCTTCACCACGGCCTGTGGTCAAGCGCAAAGACCTTGTCTTCATGACTAACCGATTTCTGATCTGGTTAGTTACGGCCGGTTAGCTGGTTGGTCAGAAGCAGGACACTAGTTCTTGTGGTCTGGGAGGGGATCCAGGAAACGGACATGAAGCCAACGTGATGCGGGACGTTCAAATGCTACAGGAGTGCAGCAGCGACAGTGGAAGCAAATTCCAGTCATGTTAATTTAGAAACCACTCATCATTGTTTGATACAGAGCTCTGTAAATCAACCCAGAACAAATTAACACGCTGAGTCAGGAGAATATCCACACGGGGAAGACTACGCAAGGAGGCCAAGACCACCAGCTGAAAGAACAGAAAAGGCAAGTTGGGTTTATAAAAGACAACAGAAATTCTCCTTCTCCTTTTTAGAGACCTCGGCTCCTATAAAACGTGTGGGCCACAGCAAGCACCCTGGGTACCAACCAGTTATTAGACAAGAACACTAAAGAGCTGAGTCGCTACAGCCACTGGTGAGAGACAGCTTGAACTCCTACACAACTATACTCAAAGAACATCCACCACCTGACTTCCTCCGTCCCGCACCGTGCAGACCTGGTGCATCATCTGGGGCTCTGGAGCAGGTTCTGATGAATCGAGCTGACAGTTCTCCGCAGGTAGTGGTAACCAACTGGTACTTCAGAGAGAACAGCAGAGATTTCCTTCTCCCTGGGAAAGACAATTATCACACGTGTTTGAGATGATGTGGAGCATCAAGTCCCCCAACCGTAGCTGTGGAACGGAGCCACATGGAGTGGAGCGGTTGGTTCTGCTCAACTCACCCAATATTCCCAATTTGCCTTTGGACAGTGAAAGGCAGGGGCGCAGCCGGGTAGCTGGCAGACAAGGACAGGGTCACCTCAAACTTCGCATGCGCTGTGACCGAGGAGAACAAAAGCTTCACTCTGCACGCGAAACAAACACAAAGATCAACACAAAATACTCAAATGTTCTGTGCCGCCTGTGAACTGGGGCCCGGAGGTGAAAACAAGGGATGCGACTGATGCGACAAGCTCCGTAACTTCTGCAGGCCTCCAGGAGAGACCAACAGCAACTTCAGAAACGAGGGTAAAAGAACCTTCCCCTCTATCAGTGCTGAGTGTGAATGCAGACCCCAGCCTTCCACGCAGGAAAAGTGAATCCACACTATCCATGGAACCGTTCACAAATTATGGGAGAATATAGAATAATAATAAAAAATAAGTCTTCTAGTTAGCATAAAACGTTCCTAAGTAGCTGAAGTTTTCAGCAGAACTGATCTACCTCCAATTCTGTAATTCCAGGATTGTTTCATGAATCCAGCCCTACTTCAGTCAGGCCCGATTTCCATCTAGCACAGTGGGGGTTGGACTCGATCTCCAGAGGTCCCTTCCGACCCCTAACATTCTATGATTCTCTTGTCTATGACAACATGCAGGAAGGCCAGAGCTGGATTTTATTGTAAATATGGGTAAGACCATCCCCAAGGACACTGCACCTAAGAAGAGGAAGTTTTGGGGCAGCATAAACTAGAACAAGCACAATCCAGGTCTCCTCTAGGTAAATCTCCCACAAATTGCAACTTAGGCCGCCCCTGATTTCACTAAATACAGCTTTGGTAAGGTGGAGTAGCGCATTCATCTTGTTCCACTGGGACATGCCACAAAATTGGGAAGTAGTACAAGAAAAAAGAAAAACTTCAGTTGAAGCGCATCCGTCCTTCAGCGGCCGGCTCTGCTTGGCTGAAGCAAACAGAAGATGAAAAGAAACAGCACTAAGCTACGGGTGGACTCTCGGCTCCTTTCCATTGTTACTCTGGCCTGAAGTTTTAAGTGAGAGTCAAACAGGCAAGCGGCAAGGAAGGAGAGTTTCGTGATAGTGAGGAAGAGGCTGAAGCCAACAACAGCTTAATTTCCGTGCATTTGGATATTAGAGTGCAATTGTAGTAAATTAGATTGTCGTTACAAAGAGTAGCATAAAAGCTCCACTTTCAGAAAACCAAGTTAAAGTATTTCAGTGTTTTTTTCCTGGTTATCTAGAGACAGGCTCTGAAGGACCAGTGTCAGCTCCACCTGACGTTACTCACTTTGTGCCATCAATATCAGTCTTCAGAAGATTGTATTTTCCACCCCATCTCTCCAGGAATTCAATCTCCTCTCCTAAGACCTTGCAACGACTCACCACCGAAGAGACGTCATGAAGAGCCTAAGTGGGCAATCAGAAGAGCAATCACAGTGGCACCCTGGCTGGTAAACCATGGGACCCCTGAAAACACCGCTGATCCTAGGAAGTATCAGAAAGGAGTCGTTTATCTGCTACCTCGGTTTGGAAATGGCAAATACTCGTTCTCTGCCCCACTTTTCTCCCTTCAGCTTTGCCAGCAGGGGTACACAGACACACGAACACCAACCTTGGCAATTAAACCATTAAGTCTTTAGGGAGCAGAACGGCTTTCAGCCAATTCTTTAATTTCTACTAGCAGAAATAAAAATATTTTAAGACATCACAAAGACAGGCAGATACTAACACTGCAAACAAGGAAGAAACCACAGCTTTTAGGACTTCTGCCTTCAGGGACAGGCACAGGCACTTCCCCTCCCACCTCAGAACACTCATGGAGCAGTTTGATTGGCTTTGATGCAGCACTCATTAGGAGGCCTTTGTGCTCACTATCAGCCCTAGTCTGTGTGACAGGAAAGAGTTAAATGTTTTTTCCAGAGTCTTACAGGCTTTCCTGGGACATTACCTGGGGCAAGTGGTGCATGGTGGGACACTTTTCCTGCCAGCATCCCTGGCTTTCAATAAACTGGAAGATGAGCCTTTGGACTAAACGTGAGGAGGGTGGAGCTTTTTCCTCTGTAACACAGAAGAAAACCACGTTGCCAGAACTCTTTTAAAAGCCAGGGAGTAATGCACCACCAGATCAACCACCAGTTTACAGATGGCTTCCCAAGACCAGGTTGTTTGGTACTTTCAAGCTACTCAAAACATCTTACCATCCAAGAGAGATTCAAAGTTCAGGCTAACTATCTTTCGGGAAGGATCTTCACCGAATTTATCGCCCTCTGAGAAGGAAAGGAAAAAAAAGAAACCCCAAACAGTTATTTCCACACTTGGTTCTGGAGTTACAGCCCCTTCTGTTCCGAAGCAGCCATCCACGACATGCTTCTCCAAATTCTCACTGAAGGCACTGATAACTGTATTCAAAGCCATCTCTCACAGCTTAGACACTCCTGCTGTAGTATATATTTTCTACTTCCTTTTAGCAGACATTCCCAAATAGAGAAACTTTAGATTTCTATTATGTAACTATTTAGCCATTCACATTAATAAAACTAAAACCCACCAATTTTGTGACCTACCTATTGGGGGTCCAAACCCAAGCGTGAGTTCCACAGAATCGTACAGAAAACTGAAGACTGCTCGCTGTTCACTCCACTCTGTCATCTCCCACTCCGTGAAGCTACAAAGGGGGAGTGAAAAAAAGAAAAACATACACCACCACCCTGTGTTCCAACCAATTATCTGAAGGACAAAGATCACCACGTTTATTACCACGTAATACACCAATGGAATTTTCACTTCCCAACAGAACGTAAGGATCTGCTGGGAGCGCAAGCGTGCTAGTGTGCGTGTCACATCAGCGTTCAGTTTGGGACTGAGGAGAGCTGGGTATAGAAAGACTGAAGGAAGAGGAGGTAGAAAACCAGCGCATCATGCAGGGAAGTTCCCCAGGGCTTTACTGCTTATCCCAGGCTGCGAGGAGATGAGCATCCAAAGATTTCCCAAATCAAATAACAACGAAAATGAAACCC
Source organism: Eurystomus gularis (assembly GCA_013400335.1). NCBI lineage: Eukaryota > Metazoa > Chordata > Aves > Coraciiformes > Coraciidae > Eurystomus > Eurystomus gularis. The sequence continues at coordinate 594,973 of VZZY01019079.1, read as the reverse complement.
CAAAACATTTATATACCAATGAGGCCCCAGAGTTCGCCGATAAGAATAAAACCTGAAGGTCTTTTCCTTACTCGCATCTCTCCAGGAGCTCCTGGTAGCTTTTTTCTTCTTCTTTTAGCTGGTCTATCCAAATAAGCATTTGCTCATTCTCAGCCTCCAGATCTGACAGTGTTCTGCACAGAAAAACCAGTAGCACACTGGTTAAAAAAAAAAACACAACAGCAACCCCCTGAAATCTCAACATGTACACGTCATTTAAGGTCTTCAGATCCTCTTACCGCTTCAGTTGCTCTTCTTCAGCTTTGATGTTCTCCAGTTCTAAAAGAAAGGGACAAAAGCTATGAGAGGAAAAAAAAAACCAGCGAAGAAAGCCTGAACTTGCTGTGCAGTCACTGCCCTTCACAGCACGAGAGCTCTTGACTTGACGGCTGTCCCTCCTCCCTGGGTACAGAGACGCACTCAAAGCTCAGTCATCAGTGACCAATTAAAGAGCCGACTGTGACAGCCAGAACACACTCTGCAAGTCCCACTGCACCAAGTTCCAAACTCCATTTTTCCAGGGGAAAAACGGTCCTTTTTGTACTGGAATGTCTGTGTAATTAGCTATATCCAACGTGGAAAAGCAAGCAGTAGTGTTTGCACCCATATCAGAGTTAATATGTGAGGAGGGGGGAGAGAATCACCCTCTCCAGAATTTAAACAACAAACTGAGAAGTGCCATGTGGCTGGTACCTTACCTTCCTCCAGGCTCCTTCCTTTCACCATTTCAACACTGCCGCCTGTTTCCAGTTCTTCCCAGTTACAATCTGTGGGAAAGAAGGATCAGGTCTCTGCAGAACTCCCAGATTCAATACTTAGACTCCATTTTATTTGTCTGCGGGTTACATAAATCTTAGTATTTCAAGCTAAGAAAAATATACAAAATATACCAAAACCCTCAAAACCTAAACAGATAACAAGGAAAACTCCTTTCATTGCATTGTTTCAAAGCTGCTACTGTGCAATTTGAGTTCTACTTAAGGCACTGGAAGAAGATTCAGCTGAAGAAGGGAACATCCAGAGAGCATCGCTGCACAGCCGTGCCAAGCGCTGAGCGCAGCTTGTGTGAACACAGCTGGAGGGGTTTTGAAACGCCGAGAGCAGCCGAGTCCTGGAGCTACGGGATCACCGGCAGGTTCCACGGCTGTGCCAAAGCTGCCAGCAGCCACCGCCAGCAGACTGAGCCAGCTTGTTCACAGCTTACAATTATAATTCTGAATTTCAGCACAGACAAACACCCAGTCTTTGTACAATGCAGAAGTGATTCCCACCAGACAAGTCTGCAGGCACAAGTGAAGGCATTTCGGCCGAACGAATACTTGTAACAAAGGAATTGCAAAATTCCAAGCAACCACTGAACACAGGATCTTTAACTGACCATTTAAACCAGCAGCTCTGCACAAAAATGAAGAAATCAGCATATTGGTTGCTGGTTAGGAACCACGTACCTGCTTCCAGAGCAACAAGACAGCTCTCGGCCTCCTTGAGCAATCCATCCACCTCCTTGAGCCTCAACTGCAGCTTTTCCTCTTGCTCCTAAGATGGGGACATTGTACTCAAGTCAACGACATTTTTTAAAAAGCTCAATTGTCTTCTGGGACCACCATGGGGATCTTTGCTGGCTAAGCAGCTAATTAAAGAAGCTGGTATCTGTCATTAGAAGGAAGGGGCAGACTGGCAAACTCTGGCAGTAGCCGTGCGTAAGAAAGTACTAGATAATTAACAGTATATCCTCCTAATTGCTTTTCTTGTGAAGGGATGAAGTAAGACATGGAAATCAATTCCTAGAGCTTTAACACACAGATTTCTGACACCTGTCACTTCTGCAGTTCTGCGTTAGTTACCAATACCGACGTTACTTCAGTGTAAAGAGCTAATTTCTGATGGTACTGTTTCCACTCCTACTTTAATTACCAAAACCCTTAGGCAGCAGGTTCCTCTAGTGCAAGCGCAAGGGGGTCACCATCCCAGTGTTTCACATTTGTGTATAAATAAAAGCAAACGCACACTTAGACACAATAATTAGGTTCCTACACTTGACAGCCAAGGACAGACAAATATGGTAGAAGTTCCTTTTTTTTAAAGCACGTTACCTTCGCACTCTGCAGCAACTTGCTGTACAAGATCTCCTTCTCATTGTGAGCCAAGATTTTACTCTCCTTGGTGAAACAGGATTTCATTTTGTTCAGTTCGGCTCCAAAGCTCCTCAGCTGCAATAAATGGAAAATACAGAAGAGAAAGCGAGTGGGAATGTGCAACAAAATCGACGCTTTTGGCTCTTTCTCCCTTCGCCGCTCCTCCCGAGATCCCATTCCTCTAGTAGCAGTATTACATGGTACTTGCAAATTAAATGGAATTTAAACCTAGACAATCCCTGTTAACCCAAGCACAGCCACCTACCGAAGCAACTCATTTTCCTCACAAAGATCGCACACGATCTCTGCTCAAGCAGAGAGCTGAACGGATAACCAGAGATGTTTTTACCAAAACCCAGCACATCCACCACGCACATCAGCTGCCTCTCCTCCCAGTTTTCTGGGACACGTATTTAGAACACGCGCTGACAGAAACGTTCACGGAAGTCAGGCAGAACCCCAACCACAAGAAGTAAACTTACAATCTGTTTTAATAAAACACAGCTACAGATCATGCAGTTCAGCGTCTTCTCTGACTGCTGTCAAGCCAGAAGATACAGAGGAAGGGACAAAAGCCTTTTTTCCATGACATTTGCCATCTCCCTGGTTCCACAAGGAGGAATCGCTCTAATTGTAGCGCCTGGAGACTTGCTCAATAAGCTTTTAAGTGTGTTATTCTTAGCTAAGGGTTCTAGGTGCTTTCATGGTTCCTAAGTCTAATTCTTCCTGAATCTAGTTAATAACAGCACCACTGATACCCTATGGCAATCGAATTATCAGCCATGAAAAATACTGTCTTTTAGTAATTCTGACTCTATTTTCATTGAGTAGAGCTTTATTCTTGGCATTAAAACCAAGGAAAACCAAATCTCTTGATCTACCTTCTCAATTCTGGCTGGGATACTTCTAAAATGCTTGTTTTTTCAAGGCAGAGGTCTTGGTCATGCTTTTCTGTGCCCATTTGCATGAGCATTCTCCTTTCAGTACCCTCTGGCCTCGCCTTCTGGCTCGGCCTGTGCCATCGGGGCTGCACCCCAAATCCCGTATGTGGTTTTAGTTGTGTGTAATGACACTCTCTGTTCATTCCTGCAACATCACATGTCCTTCTGGGCCAAAAAAGCATGAGGTTAACGGACAGTTCTGCTGCACCAACAAAGCAACTGAGTCTCTACAGTGAGCAGCTCATTTTTCCCTTCCAAAGCTGCGCTCTCTGCTTGGGTCCCTCTAAAATGTCTTTTCTGCCCTCAACTAACCTGAATTATCAACTTGAATTACCAAGGTCTTCTGTTTCATAGCAACATAGGCTGTTCAATATTTTAAGGGGCACATATCCTTGCACTCCTCTGACATACGGGAAGGTCTCATAGCAGTCTTCCACTCAGAAAATATTTTGCCTTGTATCACCAACCTGCCTACCATCACTCCACGACCATTCCAGTTCTTATTCGAATACAGGAATTAACCTTGCTTCTCCGTTATGTAAGGAACAACATCATCTCTTCACGCAACGTTACCTCTTCATCGGAGGAGGTTCTCATTACTTCCCACAAATCCTTATTCATGTCCACCAGGAGCTGATCTGGGACATCTGCGTATGGTTTTAACCTGAAATTTTATGAAAAAGAAGTTGGAAGAAAGTCTTGTTGGAAACGCGCCAAGCACAAAGAGCAGCAGGTGGGGATTTACACAGTTCACTCCCCTCTTCTAATGAAAAGATGGAAATGTAAATAACTTTATTTAGCTGGGTCCTACATCTTGGAGAGACGCTCTAAAGCCTTGATTGAGTGGGATCATGTTTGTCAAACTCTAGCACAAAATGTTTCCTGGAGTCTTTTTTGTTGGGTGCAGGTTGGAACAGGATGGGAGAGCCAAAGAAATAGGAAGTGGTGCTAATGAGGCTGGGAAAAGAAATCTTACTACTGGTTTTGAATGCTATCATCAAACTTGATTTTGCACGTAACTTGTTAAAAGGCTGAATGATTCAGACCAGAAGTGTCCTTCAGAGATTAAAATAAATGATGAGAACTGTATTTCAATCTCAAACACTGGAAAATGGGAACAAACAACAGAACATAAGGATTCAGCTTTCTGTGTTTGATCATTTTCGATACAATCTAAAAAAGTTCCACTCTAGCTCTACTGATGTGCAACTGCAACATTCTATCAGTAAAATAAAAATTACCTGAGGAAAACCAAACTTCCCCCAGCTCCATAAGCACAGCCCCTCCCCTGGAGTTAGCCCTGTACTCTCCAAGTCTGCAACAGACTGGCTCCCAGCATAAGGAACGTTAACCATCAATCCTTATTTTTCCCTTTTTGTAATGTTTTAACTTTCTTCAGGCTACTTTGCATGCAACCAGAGCTGAAAAAATAGAATTCTAATATATTGTGAGGGAAAAAAACCCTACTTACTCTTCGATCTTCTGAGCAAGGGCCCGACAATCCTCCTCATAAATCCGCAGCTTGGGGCGATAAACATAGTGGTTGTAAAGGAGGTCTTCTGGAGTGGGGGGAGCCCTGACAGCACCCTGGGGAGAAACAGAGGGGAAAACGGTCAAGAACAAGAATGAAAGATGCATCTGGTTTCAGAAACAGTCACTTCTAATCAATTCGTGTAGGGAAACCAGCAAAAGACCTGGAAGCTTTATTTTTGCAGAGCAGAAAAAACCCTCGAACCCTAAAACACAGAGTTTTTTAAACAGAGGCTGTGCTTGATATGCGCTCCACGTGTGTTTGGGAACACCAAATAAATACGACAGGGGTATTCCAGCAAACCACCTGGAAAGCCAAGCACATCAAGGACTGACATTAATCCCCTCCCTCCATAGAAAGCTGAATTTCAGGGACTTTTGGGGGGTGCTGTAGGGGCAGTGGTTGTTTTTTATCAGAGATCAGCCTGGGATCAGAGGTTTGCACGTGATGAATATTTAGAAACAGCTCAGTGTGAATCAGCTCGCAAAGAAAGTGTAAACTAAACTGGAACCAATACAGGACAGCATTTTAAATAAAACCAGGAGATTTAACAGTCATAAAGGAAGCAATTTAATCACTACAAATTATATTAATTTAGCTGTGATTCTTTTTAATCATTTTCATTGCCTAACAACCTTAAGTTAAAAAAGCAAGAATTAGCATGTTTATCCAAGGACAGACAATCCTGAATATATGGCGTTTTGTGAAGAGATTTAAATCTATTTTTCAGTACTGAAGGGAAAAAAAAAAACAAGAGCTGAACGAGCGAAGAGACAAGAGGAAGCATGTGGTGCCCAGCAGCTGTCGAGGTGAACTGACTCCTGGCTTAGCTCATGTAAAGACCTTTAATACAGACTGGCTGGTTGATAAAAAATTCAAAACAACAACAAAAAAAGACAAAGGAATATTGTTTAAGGTCAAATATACGACACATCTCAAAGGATGAGTACTCACACTGTCTGGAACATGACTATGTCGGGGCTTCTGAATTGGAACGTGGACTTGAATAAGTGTAAAAAACTCCCCAACGGTGATAACGCCACTCTGAAATTTCTGCAAAGATTAGGAAAAAGGTACAGCTAAGCACACTTTTCAAGCAAGAGCTTACTCACGTACACATACAAGTATTTTTCCCCGTTAGAAGTTTGCCTCTTCCAGCTATTTACACACCTCCCGTAAGGTATCCTCACAAATGCTGTCTGTGAGAAGCTGCGACTCCATCTGAACGCTCCGCTGGACTAGCAAAAAGATTTTAAAAAGAAAAGATATTTCTGGGGTTAATAATATTCTTATGGAAATATGAACCTAAGCTCGTTAGCTCTAGAAAAAAAAAGTCACTGTAGAGTTTGACCTTTATGTGTGTTTCAAGTGCTGGATGAAGTAACTGAGGAAACAACTCATTGGGACAAACAAGGACTAGATTAAGAATCTAATGTAAAATAGAATCTGTGTCAGAGTGGTAATGAAATGAGGGAGGAAAGGCCCATGTAACCTACTAAAACAGAATAAACCTGAGAAAGAGACTCCTGCCAGTTCACAGAGGGGATCAAATGTAGACAGAGGCCAGAGAGCCCCTGAGCTGCTGGCAGCTCTCAAGGCAAAAACACAGCACTGAGCTCTGAGCCCCCACAAGCTGGTTTCTGCTCCAGAGCCCAGCCTCTACTGGGTAGGGCAGATGCCTTCATGGTTGCAGGAGGCCAAGATGGGAATTGGTTTTGTAAATAGAAACAAGATATCACTCATCAGATGACTTGCAGATTTCTGCCTCATTGCTCAGTATCAGCTAATTAGGGCTGGATCTGCTCAGCGCCTGTCCCTGCAGGGCACTCCGAGGAGCGCTCTTCCCAGCGCGCAGTGCTGAGCTGCGTGCGCTCACCTGCACAGGACCAGCCTGAAATCCTCTTTGGGCCAGCAGAGTTTAAGCTGGGGCTCTGCACTAAGGGAACTAAACAGCATCACCGGCCTGTTGCCCTTGAAATCAAAGCTGTGCTTAAATTCTGCTCCTTTTTCTTCCCCTCTGTTTTCCTCAGGCTCTTAACCACAATAAAACCACGTCCAAGGGCTGGGTGGGAAGTGGTGACACAGGCATTCAAGGCCTTTCCCAAATGACATAGATGGTACGGGTGGGGCTCTTCATTAGGTAGGAAGAACACAAGGTTTGAGACCACGACCACCGCGGAAGCCTTACTGGTTAGTTCTGTGTCAGCCTTAACAGAGTCCAGAGAGCTGCTGGTGCTGGCATGGGTGCCGTCGGCGCTCTTAGCCCATAGGTTGGGAGGCTCGTCAGCTTCATGAGCTTCTACTTGGCTTTGAGACACAGCACCAAAAGTAACCTAGTATTAGCAAGTTAAGAAAGAAAATATCAGAAGAGTTATATGAAACAACACAAGTTAATCAGTAGTTTATCGTAGCTGTTTCTTGACACTGCAAATTTTTAGTATCAGCACATTTTACACCCGTTCAGGGAAGTTGCACAAATCAACCTGGTTCTTCTGTTTTGGCAAAAGAGTGAAAAACACAGGGGATGAGAGAGCAAAATAGCAGCAAACTCGTGCTTAGGAGAAACGAGAAAAAGCTACCAACAGATCTGCTTACACCCCAGACGGAAACCACAGCCCTGCTAGTGCCACTGCACTCTTACACCGAGCGGTCGCGCTCACCTGCGAGTCCCGGGAAGCCTCACCATCCAAGTTTTCCTCCCTCTTCACCTTCTTTGGACTCTGACAATCCTTCTCATCTTGTTCCAAAGCTCTTTTTGTGTTGCAGGTTTTTGTCTTTTCAGATGGATTCTTCTCATTGTGGGAGATTTGGTTTTTGCTTGTCTCACCGCAAGCATTTTCCACGAGTTCAGAGCTGACAGATCCATTGGAATCTATTTCCTCCAGGCAGATGGGAAGAAATTCTTCTGCTATAAACTGAGAAGGGCTGAAGTTCTGCCTGCTGGGCTTGCTGGTACCCGGGGTTTCGTCAGCTTTTACGCTTCCTTCTGAAACCGGCGCTTCTTTCTCTGAAGATTTTGCATTTATGTCCTGTCCACTAGAAACAGAAAGATTCCTTCTGTTGGGTAATTTAGGCTGGAAGATACCCAGAGGGACCTTTATTGTTTGGTATTTATCTGTAAGTGCCATCCCTGCATTTGCATCTACGAGAGCAGCTCCAGATTCAAGACACGTGTTCTCCTGCTCATTGGTGCAAAATAAGTTATTTGGTTCACTTAGGGCATTTTTTCCTGACCTCAAGGTATCTTCTGGCTGAATAGATGGTTTGGGCAACTGGTCAGAAAAAGCCATCTCAGAAATGGAGAAAACTGCAGATTTCCTTCGAATATTTTTCAGTTTTGAACAAACATTCAAAATACCTGATAATTCTGGTGCAAGATCACCCGGGCTGTCCCTGACCAAACGTTGCTTAGTTTGTTCAGAGTTTATTGGAATGTCTCTTGGAGGCGTCTCCTCTTCCGCTGCCAGCCCCTCATTTTCCTTTGATTCCCTGTTAGGAACTGGAACAAGGCTTGCTCCAGCCAAGCCTAGACCTGCACCTAAATCTTCACGCTGAGATAAATCATCTTTCAGCACTTGGTTTCTCTGAGCTCTACGTGCATCTGGAGAACCTGCCAAAGACCCTGGTGGCTGGGCAGGAAGCGAAACACAGGACACCAAATCACCCCGTTCTTCACTGTGATCCATGGGCTCGTTACTTGGAAGCCTGAAAGATACTCTCTTTGATTTCAGGTTTTCTGGCAGTACGAGATCCTGCTCACTGCTCACAGGGACAGAATGATCCGTGGGAGGGTCAAGGTCCTGGGGTGTCCGCACAGCCATAGTCTCTTCTGGAAGGGAGATAGAATGAACAGAATCTGGTGTTGTGCTGCCGGGGAACTTGATGGCTCCTTTCTCACCAGGAAACGCTGAGGCTGATGAAACAGAAGAGGGAATGCTGGGCTTGTCCTTAGACTTGGTGTGATAATCACCACTCAAGTCTTCTGTATGCAAGGGATTTGTTTCACCACTGTGAGAAGACAGCAACACACCATGCAAGTCTGGCTGCCGGGACACTTCTTGGTTCTCAAATCCATTAATATTGCTATTAACAGCAAACGTATGGGATGCAGTTATGTCCATATCATCTTGGCTGTGGGTAAACACAACAGTTTTCTCAGCAGGAACTGCGGAAACGGCTGGAAGGGGCTCTCTGCCCCGGACACCGGTTTCACTGTGGAATACAGCTGGATCAGTTTTAGTGATCTCCATGTCCTCAGCCGAAGGAAAAATGATGGTTCTGCCACCTGAGCCAGCCTCCTGTCCAGCCTGCTTCGCCAGGTTGGCTCTATCCTCACAGAAGACGCTTTCAGTACTTTCGTCCACAGAGTGAGCCTGGGTCATTTCCATGTCCGCCTGGTAACTCGTGAACATAATCGTGGAAGTCAAAGGAGCTGCCTGCCTGGGCTGCTGGCCCTGCAGGGGATTTTCTTCCAAAGCTCCACGGTCTGTTCTGGTGATTTCCATATCGGCCACAGCAAACACAGTAGCTTCGCAGTTTGGAAGTGCTTGCTGTCCAGCCTCCTTCCCCAGGCTGGGGTTATCATCACGTACAACTTCCACGGTGATTTTATCAGCAGAGGAAGCTTGGGTGATGTCCCTGTCAGCCTGGCTGTCTGCGAGCACAACAGTTCTTACGGGAAGAGCTGAAGAGACAGAAGGAAACCCTCCCTCATTTTCTGAGAGAAATTCATGGCCTATTGCGGCCGTATGGCTCTCGGTGATCTCCATGTCATTGTTCTCATCGCTCAGGGAAAACAAAACAGTCTTTTCTCCTGCTGTTCCCTTCAAGCTTTTCCTTCTGGTCCTCTTAGCCACGTGAAGTATCCCCTGAGACAGAGCCTTTTCCATCGACTTCTCAATTGCAACAGTATCAAGTCTACTTATTTCCATGTCATCATTATAGGTAAAAACACAAGTTTTGTCTCCAGATATTGAGGATACGTCATCACTTGACTTTTTACTCTGCACAATTACTTTGTGGTCTGCTGAAACTGTGTGACTCCTGGTGATGTCCATGTCAGCATCTTCTGAAAAGATGGTGGTTTTCTCACCTGCGACAGGCAGATGTTTTAAGCCACTCAGGGTGAACGTTCTCCTGCCAGATACCAAGGGGTACACGTCACACGCAAGCTGCTCCTGACTATTTAGTGTCATCATGGCGCCTTTTAGGGGCATTATTTTACTTTCATCTGGAGTGAGGCACCCAGGTACTGCTTTTCCTTCTGACAGAACAGCACTGACGTTATAACCAGGAACCTCCACCGCACAGTCTCCGGTCAAGTCCATGTTTTCACCAGAGGGAAACACAACTGACCTTTCTAAGAACAAAGGCCGTTGGGAACGTCCCTGACGCGGCCCAGACGGATTGGCTGGTGCTGGCTCCTCAGCACTCCGCAAGTGCGGGCCCTGAGCTGGGCGGGGCGCTTTCACATCCTCTCCTGCTTCACCAGTTGAAAAACCTCTCTCAGAATCTGCTCCAGTTGGCAACGCTTTGTTTACTACCTTCAGAGCATGGGTTTTCTCCTGCCTGCCTGAGCTCTGGCAATCCGCATTTATTCCCGTTGTCCCACGTTGTGCCTTTCCTTGTGTTCCAGAGGGAGGTTCATTACCGGAAATAAAGGAACCACTCGGAGCCAGAGGAGTAACAGTTTGCTTACTTGTGTTCACTTTGAAATCCCCACGTTCTGCTGCTGCAGCCTGACTGGTGACACCCAGGCCAGAACACTGGAGGGTCTGGATTTGCAGCTGCTTGGACATGACGTCGTTCTGGTTATGGTTATACTCGTGTTCTCGTGCTGCATTAACAGGAGCAGCAGCAAAGGCAGCAGGACGAGCTGTGGTTGTGTCCGTGTTCTGGTCATCTGAAAACACACCCATTTTGTCCCTGGTGCAGGAAACTGAAGTGTTCAGAAGCGTGTTTTCCAAGGGCTGTGATTTAACAGCTTTCTGACTCTGAGACGACAGGAACGCAGAGGTGTCGGGGACATTCTCAGCGACTTCTCTCTTTTGTTTTTGTAATGAACACGAGCTCTTTGCACAGGAACTTGGGCCACTTGCCTGAAAGGTTGTGTTTCCAAGCTTCTTATCAACCATTATCACCTCAAGGTCTTTAGGATTTGTTTCTACAGTCTGGCTTCCTTTACTATTCCCATCAATCCTAATTGCCTCACAATTTTCCTTGTCCATATCTAAAGAATTTGCACCCGCGGTGGCATTTATGTTCTGGCTCTTTCTTGGAATTATTTCACAATGCGTTTGCTTTGCTTCCACAGTTATCCCACTGCTCTGATCATCAATGGCAACAGCGTGGCATTTTGTTATCTCCATTTCTTCCTGCCCAATTGAACTGGGAGATGTAGGCCTGTTATTGAGAAAATGAGGTTTGCAGGTGACAGAGGCGAACCTTCCAGCAGGGGATTCATTTTCAGCCTCCTTTCCATCACCCCTGACAGCACAGGTTTTAGTCAAGTCCATATCTTCTCCTGAGAATATCATTGTCTTCTCACCAGGCAGAGAAGCAAGCTGGGAGTCTGCCAGTCTGTGCTGCAGCCGGCTCTTAGAAACACCAGTTGACACTGAACTGGTACACGGATCAAACCCTACATCCACTGAAGCACTCCCATGATCTTGGGTCACCTTCTCCATCCGTCCATCCGCGCCCAAAGACTGTTCAAGTGCATGAGGTCTGTATGACACAAGAGCTTGATGATCTGAGGGTGTCAGACCCTTGGTAACGTCCCCATTGCCACGTGCTGGGTGTCTGCTTGCTGCTAGCAACGAGCTTGTATTCACCGGCTTTTCCAAGGTTTTACGAGGTGAACTGTCCCCTTCGTTGGTACGGTCATTACAGATTACATCTGTATAATTCCCGGTAATTTCCATGTCATCACATTTAGAAAAAACCACAGTTTTATCACCTCGGAAGACAACCTCAGAAGAAATGGATCCTGGGATGGCAGACATCATTCCGGCCTCTTGTTTGACAGTTCGCAGCGCTGTAGGACCTCGTCTGTCTTCAACATTTACTGGTTTTTTGTCTGTACAAAGTTGAGGGTCGTGCTGAACAATTAAGTGCTGATTAGACACCGTATTTAATACGGGATTATCTGACTCAGAGGATGGGAAATCCTTCTTGAAGTTGAGATTTTGATTCCCGACACTGGGGAAGGGAAAAGACACTTTTGCAGTGTGACTGGTTGTCATATCCATTCCATCATCTACGAACGCCTTGGTGACGTCTGCAGATGGTAGGTGCTGTGGTGGAGCTTCACACGCACCAGAAAACACAGCTTTAACCTCCGACCCCTGGCATCTTGTCATTTCCATTCCATCGTCTTGTCCTCTGAAGACTTTGGTTGTGTTGCAGGTGTCCAGCACTTCACGGGAATACCCAAATTCCGCCAATCGTGCCACGTCTTCCGAGACTGGTGAGAGGTCACAAAAAACATTCTCTTTGTCAGGCCCCTCAGGAGGAGCGGGTGCCTTTTCGTTTGACTTCAGGCTCTTCAAAAACTCATTGAAATTTATTTTTTTTACAGTAGTAACATCATCTTTCTGTTCATCAGATGGGCACGTGTGGCTGGTAGGGTCGGAGAAAAAATGGAATTCTTTGCCCATTTCTGGCTTCCCGTTGCTAGGGTTTAGCCCAGCCAGAAATGACGTGATATCTATTTTCTCCGTTTCATCAGCTGGACTCTTCTTCATGTCACGTGTAATCACGGCAGTGTGACTAGCTGTCATTTCCATTTCATTTTCCTCTGAAAAGAGGAGGGTGACGTCATGCCTGCTTGTCCTTTGGATGGCGTTGTCTGCATCGTGCTCCTGGAAAAAAAAGGAAGAAATTACAGGTACTGACGCTTAAAACAAAAGAGATTTTTTATATATATATATATATATATATATACACACACACACACACACATACACACACACACATATACACACACACACACACATACATGATGGTTTATTCTATTTAAAATGAAAGTCAGTTAATGCAGTCCTAAGGTTATAGCTCTAGCTTTAAATCTCTTTTTGAGGGAAAAAAAAAGAGATGCAAGTCCTCAATAAACAATAACACATTCACAAAAAGGACAACAACGACTTAATTATTAGAGCATATCCCATTTAAAGGGCTTTTTTTGAAAGCAAGTGTCTCAGTTTTACTGTTGGGCAAAGACCCCATGTCTAGACATACCCTGGCAAGTGTGGAACAATTACTGAGTCTTATGAATCAGTATGTTCTCTCTCTACAGTGTGGTTTCCACCTTGCCCCCCGACTGCAGGTGAAAACCTTGCCCAGCTTATCACACATGTGCCCCGAAGCAGCAGCACCGTGTTGGAAGTCTTAAGTTTCCCACCACTGACTAGGGAAGATTTAGGGTCTCTAACGAGATTTAGTTTTGAAGCTGTAAGAAGAAGTTGGCCTGTAACAAGATAATAATATCTTTATATTTGATAAAATATAGTAAGAATAGCCTCACATTTTCAAATTACAAATGGTATTTTATAAATGCAAGAAATAAAATCTACTAGAAGCAGCACAATATACAATACCCACAGCAAGGAGAGAGTTCCCATCTGACTGTTGCAGCCTCACTGTGTACACCTCATCAACGCCTCATCAACTTTTAACTGCGGGGGTTTTTCGGTTTGGTTTTTACCATTAACAAGAGCTAACGTATGTTTTGAAGCCACATCTTTAAATTCAACCATTGCCGTGAGGGAGCCCGATCCAACAGCTGCTGTGTTTAATAATAATTGCAACTTCTCTGAACCCTTCTAGCAGCAGGAACTGTGAGTAGATTTGGGCATACCCACTCTATCCAGAGAAGGAGAAAACACACCAGCAGAGGGGAATACAGGAGAGGAACCACACAACCTGACCTACTGCAAACAGACTCCTTTGCATATTCTTGGGTAAGAACTAGGAAGAATGGAGGAACTAGTTCAACTATGGGAAAATTATCAACCCATTTTAGAAGGCAGAGGTATCAATATTGCAGTGGGATGCCCATCAGATCAGGAAAATACTTTAAAATACGGAAGATGAGCTTTCAGAGGAATTTTATGTGACTCCCAGGATTCCTTTTTTAGGTAGCCGAGTTACATTTTTCACCCTTACTACACAAATTATTGTGATATATTTTGAACATTGATATTTTCAGCAACAAAAATAAAGCCCTCACATACCTCAGTCTGCTGCACCGATGCCTGGATTGGGGCGTGAAGCAAAGTGTTCATTCCTGCAGAAAGGAAAGGAGAGACTCCATTTGTTGTGCTATTTCCTGATGATTTTATCTACTGACCTGAAGATCTATGCGCCTGTTTTACAAATGCCACTGAGTAAGTACAATTAACACCAACTATATCCTGAAAAATACTTTGAGGACTCGCTTCAGCACATGGACAAGCCTGTGCTGCTACAATACAGCGCCTGTGACCAGCTTCACGGGACACGTTCATGCAACCGTCTCTGGCAGGGAGTGTTCTAGGGGCACCCACATTATACAAACGGAGCCAGTAGTTTTGAATAAAGACACTAATTTTGTTAGGAAATCTGTTTCCAAACTCACCAGTGATCTCGCACGGAGCAGCTTCAGGTTCTTCATTTCTACAAGGGGTGGGTTAGGTAAAGAGTTCGTTAAAAGATTGCAAACGAGAAGCTTCAGCAAATACACCGGAAAGGCAGAGTTCTGCTGGCAGCAGACACCAGACAATACTTGTGTGTCTCCAGTATATTCTAATTTGAGTCTTATTTTCCCATGAGATTCTCTCATCCTGGCATGCCACAAGCCACTGTTCAATGTACAGATGGCGTTTGAATTCCTCAGTGACAGGTAAAGAAAGAGAAAATATTCTGTATTTTTAACTCAGACCTTTCCCTCTAGTTATTTCTCTCCCTTTGGGAAACCGAAGCTGTGTTCCTACAGCCCGAAATCATTTCTCTGTGGAACGAAAAGCCAAATGCAATGTGAGGCTTGTGAGGTTTTCTAACTTTAATGCCTTCTGCTCTCCACAGATTTATAGATTGCTTTGAAGAGCAAGAAACCTTGGCTATAGCACTGATTTTTACTTTTATAGCTATATATACACACACACGTTACTATATTGGGTTATCTTTAAAGCCCTGCACTAACCACAGCTGTACATAAGCCATTTCCTTGCTATATATTTTAAATGTAACAAATTCCCCTTCACACATAAAAAGTGTCTAAAACTACTATTTTACTTGCCAGGTCATTTTAATTAAAAGAAATCCTATTGTGTTTCATCTAGACATGAACTTGGAGGCCAGACTTAACATTTTATCTACCTCTGAGGGAAAAAGTTTTGGTAATAAGTATCAAAGACGCTGTCTATCAGCTATGGAAGCTGGCAAACATTCCCAAGCAACCACCTTTGGAAGGAAGCAGCTTCAAGCCGTAATTGTTCAAATTTTCAGAAACCACTATCATTTTGTGAGTGACCAACACAGCCAGATGCTTTTTTTGCTGTACACCTTCTGTTACCAATCAAAAGCTATTAAAATAAAGAGCTATGCTGTGTTTCTCTGAGGACCAATATTTTGATTTGCTTGTCATGCGAGGAAATATTTGCAGGACAGAGCTCTATAGTGATGGGAATTTGTTTTAAACTTACTGATTAAGCAGGACATCATTCCTTGTATCTTCTGCAGACTCTAAAAACAGTAAGGAAATGAGAGGTTGTAACTCGAGGAGCATGATCGAACCATTCCGAGACAAGAGTAAACTCCACAGAGAATAGTGTCCCAAAGTTCTCACTCTTGATGTGCCTTCTTTTTGTGGCAAAACCCCAGAGAAGCCAAGTACTGGAAAATGCCTCAGCTTTCCAGCTTCTTCCCAGGTGACTTCTGACAGGGTGAATGTGTCATTCTGGTCAGCCTCCTTCTGATCCAAACCCCCAGGGCAGATTTGGTTCTAGGGGCATTTTGTCTAAGGAAGTAGTTCCTTTTTGGAGCTAGAAGGTCCACAACACCAGTAACCGGGGGGTTCTCAGCCAGCCCACGATAAACACCTTACTCTGTTGTTCCTTACCTGTGACTGACAGCCCTGACTTCTGAAATTCAGGCTAAAATCTTGGCCTTAAGTCTGAAAATCCCATCAGGAGAAGAGAAAGGATTTTTACCTGTGCTTTCAGCTGTGTTATTCTTAAGATCTCGCTGGAAGACTCTGCAGCTAAGAAAAAGAAAAACACCAAACAACTCAGTTTTTAAAAAACGTGAGACCTTCTGTTTTGAAGCATAGAAAAAAATAACCATGAAACCAAGATCAGCCTCAATTTCACTCTTTTCTACACGATGTGTTCTGAAATGAGATATTAAAAGCCAGAGCTTTACTGAACCCAACCCTATTTTCCAGCAGGGAGATGCCATTGTCATACTTAAGATGGAAATCACTAAAACATTTAATGGGAAACAGAAATTCCTAGTTACACTAAATTCACCAAACTGGTTTTTTCTAGCTAGGAAGAGAAGATGAATCATGGCTCTCAGGGCTCAGAATCATTTCCATGTAACAGTCCATTTGCCTACAGTGAATACTAAACGTAGGCAAAGAGCAATTTTAGGGGGTACCAAATTATTACTGATTGTCTGCGTTTTCTGCTTAAACGGAGGATGTAAATCTGGATCCTCCAGATCAAACTTACTTGATGGTGTTCGCAAAGCTGACACGGCGCGAGTTTTTCCTACGTTTTTCTATATTGATATCCTGACAAAAAAGAACAAGACACTGATTTAGAGAACTGCTCTCACCCCAGAAGCCACAAGACACACAGCTTTTCTTGAAACACAAAACCACCCCCCCTCAAATAAAAATCCATGAGCCCAGCAAGTACAACAAGCATCTATCAACATCCTTAAACTGCTTTATAGTTCTCCAGCTTCTCCTGACATAAAGACACCCATCTCACAAGGAGCAGGATTTAAAGCACACTTTGTGGGAGCTGCCTGGTTCTAAACACAAGAAGCAGAACTCCATTTATCAGGATTTTTGTCTGGCATACTAAGGAAAATATACGTAGTTGCTTAGCAGGGAGTTGCAGGATTTTTTTTTTTCTTTAGTTTTCCATGACAAGAAATGGAAAAAACAACCCCACAGTACTAATAGTTTGTCTCTATGGGAGAAAGGGAGGGATTCACGAAAGAGTCAAAGTTACCATTTTCCTATTGAAATGTTTGAATGGTGTCACCAAGTCCAGGACCACACTAATGCAATGTTCCAAGGGATGCAGCGACGCAGTATGACACACACTGGACGGCTCATTAGTCACACTGCTCTGTGCAGCTCTCTGCAGTCAGCTTCCCCGACCAAACAGCTCGGTCTTTGTCAGCAGAACACTCATTGTTTGAGACCAAGTATTAACATACCAGGCACCCCCCCTTTATGTACGTGACTCTCAAAGCCTGTAAAATACCCAAATTTTGTTAAAAACCCTGTCAGCAACGCAAGCAGTTATGAATGTTGTGCGGGAATATTGCAGGCTCGTATTTCATAGCCTAAAAAAAAATTAGATGCTTTTTCACCGAAAGCCTTATAGGCTGAGTTTTCTAGCTCTGTAGCAGCAACAGGTAAATTATTTAAACGGATAATGCAACCGGCGCCCTAGTCCACAGAACACAGCCCAGGCAGAAAAGGCGCCGAAAAGAAATCCAAACCAACAGGCCGATATAGTTACAGCTTCTAAGAAACAACAGACACTACAAACATTAAATATATTCTGTATTTCTGGAAGAAAATGTTTAAATTTTAGCTTTTGCTTTAAATAAATTGGCAGGCTGGTTTTTTTTTTCAGAGCTAAAACCATCTTTCTGACTATACCAGTTTGTACCAGGATCAAACCCCAAGTCAAAGGGACTACAGCAGGAGCACGTTATCCCACTGATCTCTGCCTATGCCCCTTTTCTTGAGAGAAGAAATATTCTGATGTAGAAGAAAAACTTGACCAATTTCTTATGATACTGAGTACTCCAAACATTACCCTCCTAAGCAGTTACTACCAGAGTTTTTACACCTGCATTATTCTAGTGACACAGTTTAAACAAGCTGAGCAGCCAACGGGAGATGTTGTTAAGAGCACTGGCAAGAAAAGACTTGTAGGAAAAGAACAGAAGATCGGGGAGGAGGTTTGTAAACACGCTCCAGTGACTTGCAGCTGGGCTGTCAAAAAACACAAATATGATGCTAATTGAAGGGCTTAGAGGCACCTTAGCAAACGTGCTGGAGATTCTCGTGGGAAAGAGCCAAGCACGGTGGGAAACTGCACCTGCAAGAATCCCTGATACACAGGAGAAAGCAGCAGGTTCCAAAGCTTCTTCACCCTCTAGCAAGGCCCGAGCTCCACAGTGCTGCGTCCCCACCTGTGTGCCTTGAGCCGGGGGCTGCTGCGGAGATCCCCCAGTTTGTGAGGGAACAAGGACAAATCTGCTCTTTGCATTACAACCATAGTTCTGTGGTTGTGTGAGCCAAAACGGGCAGGGCACAGGAACAGACTGAACAGACCTACCTGCGTCAATTCATTCCCATTTCCCAGATCGTCGAGAGGATTTCGGGGAGCCTTTAAAATCTAGAAGAAAATATTAACAGCTGAGAAGATCAGCTCCAACTACAAGAACTGATGACTTGGCTGGGTAGTCTATAAGAGCCAGCAGTGCTTCAGCCAATCAATCCATCAGTCAACCAAACAGGCTCTCTCTTTGCTTTTGGAAAGCTTATCTTCACTGTGATGGGAAAACGAGTTCCTCTTCACAGCTCCCCTTCCTTTCCTTCACTCACACTCATTCTGAGAAAGGCCTGAAGTTACTCACAGAGGACAGTCGCTTCCCTCGGATGTGCTCGGTATTGTCACTGGAGGGGAAAAGGGAAACGGGTGTTAGGGCAGAAACTTGAACCAAGATGTATTTCTTGAACAGTACTGCCACATTTTTAAGGTTAACAAATTGATTTCTCCGTTATTTTTACAAGTGTGAAATTACGTAGACAAGTTTGCTTGGAAGAGATCATTCCAGCACTGGTTCCCCAAAGCGTTGGAAAACTCAGCAGCTTGCCTGCAAAGCCCACGCTCAGGTAGTCTCCAGACAATCCACTGCTATGGAATTTCCTCAGGGCTTTCCTACCCACAGTCAAAGAAACTCCCCGTTCTTCTTCTCCACAGTCAAAGCCACATTTAATCTAAGAGCTGCTGCAGAGATTAAGAAAAGTTTTGCCTCTAAATGATAATATTTACACCACAATAAAATTCTTAGAAGTTTTCAACTTACTTTTCCATGTTAGGGTCTACATAAATCTTCTCCATGTCTGAAGGATGTGCTTTCACTGTAAAACACAGTACTGAAATCCAAAAATATTAATGAACTTCAGTAAGAAAAGTGCCTAGAACCAAAACAAGACACTCGCTTCAGATGCTCTAATTTTTGTCCCATCTTTCTCCAGTCACAGGAACAGACTGAAGCATAATAGGCCCCTCAAGTCCATGTTTTCCTGTTACATACGATACTATAAAACTGTGCAAAGAGTTTGAGTCCGGCTGGTTAGGTGCCCTTTTATTTAAAGTTAAGATTCTAGTAATCACTGGACATAAAGGTGATCAAGCCTTATTTATACAAAGCAAAGTTGGATGCTTTGCTCTGACAGACAATATTTTTCAATCGCTAATTCTCCTGCGCCTCTGAGAATATCCAATGTCAACACCAACGCCTCCCACTAGCACAGAAAACTACAACACTGAGCAAAATCTGCATGAGGAGACAAAATGAATTAACATGATGCCAGTGCTGACACAGACAATACCACCTAACAGTTCTTGTCAACAGCCACAAAATTCAGGGCTTTCAATGCTGGGTTAATATTCCTCATAACTTCAGTCTCCCAGAGGCATGGGAAAGACCACCAAAAAACCATACCACAGAATCAACACTATAAATTACCCGATTTATCAAAGCACTAAATCACGTAAAATGCTACTGCACGTTAGTGGGGTGTTGCTCACAAGGCAGAGTTTTGATCATAGGGGATGGGAGAAGGGACAATCAGAAATTTTGCACTAAGACGATGTTCACAGAGAGCAGGAAAACACGATACGAAAACTCAGCCACTGGATTTTTTTTTTTTATCCCCAATAAATCTCTCTTTAAGCAAATAGAAAAAAAAAAAAAAAAAAAAACCCACTGTTTTGAAAACAACCAT